>QLPF01002148.1:0-11127 GCA_003314045.1 Hygrophorus pudorinus
ATGGTGTTCGATTTTGTTGCAGCCGATGAGAGCTATTAGCCTTGACTGTTCAAAAGTGGTCAGTACGACAAAAAGACCTGGACATTAGCACGTACAGACAAAGAGCAGATGAGAAAGCCAAGTGGTGGATAGGGATTGCAAATATTTGAGTTTCCTCTCGTTGGGATCATCGGCAGCTACTAGTATGGTACCATCGCCAAGATCACAAGCACATATTGCGCAGACGGTATACCTTCTCCCACGATCCTTTCCACAGTCAAATGCAAAATCCAACATTGTCTCGAGGATACGATGCAGCCTGATGCCCCGCTGAATATCAGGACCGCCGTGAGGCGGGGTATCGTAGTCTCCACCGTCCCTTAGATCGTTGATGAAACCACGAGCTCTGCTTTCCAGTTTGTCTGTGGCCAAAACTGTGCTTCCTATTAGTTCGTCGACTTTTAGTTTGAAGTCATTGCTCGTGACATTAGCATTCGAGGACGTGCTCCTATCGCTCACTGAATCGGAGAGATCCGTCAAGGTAGAGGTGTCGGAAGGCGTACGGTCGTGAGAGGCCATGATATTAATTCAAGTTCAAGTTCAAGTCGCGTCGTTACTTGCCGACTTCACCTGCTCCACCTCCTCCTGTCGCTTTTCACGTCCTTACATACAACTTCGCAAAAAAAGAAGTTTGAAGGCGTATTTCCACCTACTACATAGATTTGCACGTAACTGTCCTTTTCCCCCCAGCTCGAATCCCCAACTTGCTTTCGCTGCCTGCTAGCACTACCATTAACATTCCGCCTTCTGCCTTTTATTCCCACCCCGCCAATCGTGCCTAATCGTGCCAGTACACCAATTTCGAACAAGACATCTGGCAACCACAGCTACGCCTCTGAAACTCATGACAGAGATTCTGCCAATTACCGTCTTTCTCAGGAGACAAGTGGTCTGTTCTTGGGCCCAATGCCACCCATCAAAATTTCAATTCCTTCCGCCCCGTCAAAACAGGCTAGAGTGTCCGAACGCGAAAGAGGCCTTTGCGAGTGTTTCAAGCACAAAGACAGAAGTTGATATGTATGCTCCATTTGTAAGTATGGGTCCTCTGTTTCTGTACCTACGGTGGTTCACCAGCATTTGATAGATAACGGCAATGAGGCCATTCACCGACAAATTAGTGTTCGATACACACGCCAATCCAGATACCCAGTGTGATAATCTCGCGCAGACGATAATGTTCCCGACGCCGACACTAAGACAGATTTCTCCAAGAGCCATTCATTGAACTCAAGCTGGCGGAAGTATCTGACCCATTCCGTGACCCAGAGGATCCAAAAATAAACAATTTTCGCTTCGAGAGTGATTCGTGGCCAACTGGCTTCATATGCAGCGGCGCACACGGGGTCTCAGTTTTGCGTTCACACTTTCACTGTATTGATATGCGGAGAGTGTGCGAGGTTCTTTCGTTGGGATCGCGACGGCGCGGCTGTTACACGAAGCTTCAACTACATCGAACAACCACGTATCCTTGCCCACTTTTTTTTGGCGGTCCGCGCATCTCGGTCATCGTCAGCGCAGGTACGGCACTTCCGTCTCACCAGCATCTCCTGCAGATTCAGCATGTTGAATAGAGTTTGCGAGATGAGAATCCGGCCCATCGTATAATGATGGTTCCGCACCGCGACGACTCAGAGGTTGAAACACCGTTTATCATATCATTTCCTCCACAGTACACCGCCCGCTCGCCGTTCGGACGAGCCACCCGACCGATGCTGGCCTTCAATACGAGATCGTTTTTCTGAAGGACTATTGGAGAGCGGCTGTGGACTGTATGGAGAAGGAAGGCGAAATCTACGCGCTGCTGGAATCCAAGGGTGTCCCGGATATCGCCCTTTTTGGAATGGGAAACGATGTCCGCGATCATATGACCCTCACACAAATACTCAGAGACGAGAAGTGCATGCTGGTCAAGGGACATGGTGTTCCTCAGGCAATATCGAATGTCCCTGGATGTTGTTGCTGTTCCTTTGACTTTGTTCGGCTCCTCGCAGGAGTTCGTGGGTGCGCTATAGCTGACGCCATGGAGGGTAGGTCGTTTTTTGTAGGATTTTCTCAAATAATTGACTTAGCTCATCAACATGCCTACTTTGATGCTCATGTTCTTCACCGCGACGTCAGTGCAGGCAACATCTTGATCACCGACGACAAGAAGGGCCTCTTGATCGACTGGGATCTCAGCGTCAACCTACGGAGGGTAAACAACGGCTATCTGCGAGGTGGATGGTAAGTGTCCATTTCTGTAGAGGGGAGTCGTCTCTGAGAGCGCCTTCAGGGAACGTGGCAGTTCATGTCAGCTGCACTTTTTCACAACAATAAGAAACGCAATGAGGTTGAGGACGACCGGTAATCGTGTCTTCATGTCCTGACTTGGACGGCCTTGCGCTTCACCAAGCATACGTGCTTGGAGGGTGACTCGAGTACGTTCCTGAAGGCTTTCCACGAGGAGTACGAAAACAAAGATGGCGTCAAGGGAGGGGGGCCTCAAGAAGGGTTTCCTGTTGGGTCGTGGCATACCAACTTGGAGGTGACATGCAATGGGATTCATTATGGGAACAATGTGAGTACGTGAACGGGCCCTGCAGAAGCTGAGAAACCCTTTTCTTCCTTAGGGCGGGTCCATAAAAAATCACCCCATGATTGTCACCGCGATCCGAAGTGATACAGTCTGCGCCAGTCCTGTCTCGAACAACAATCCGGGAAAGGGCGTGGACATCAAACAAGCCGCACCATGTCTCAAGGTCCAGGGCGAGATACTCACCAATGTTCCCCCTCAAAGGATATGCTCCCGAGAACTGCACGGCCACGACGTCAGTCCCATGCATTAAAACGTTCCGACCGTTGAAGCCGCCGTGAACAAGAGACATACATACCTTCGAACAGCTCAGAATCGATATCCGATCCAAAAGCATGAGTGTAGTAATATATCTCCTTGTCATGGCAAGCAATCTTCGTGCTCTTGTAGAGAATATTGTAGCAGTTATTTGCTCTGTCCAGTGCGGTTAGTTCCAATATAATATATGCGAGAGCGTACGGAGCCTGTGACTACGACATCTCCGAGTTTCCGGCTCCAAAACTGACCTGCTACCTTCACTCCTCTTCGTTGTGTGTATTATCGCGCTCACGGTCGCACTTTTTTGGGACTCCAGTGGTGTGATATAAGACTTTTGGATGTATGGAACATTGCAACTTGCAACTAATGCTTCTTGCAGAAGCCATTGTGACCGTGACAGACTTGGGACGCTAGACTGCCGTGTCGTCAAACGTTCGGTCTGAGACACTGGACAGAAGGTGTTCCACAGCGCAAAACAAACCGGTTCCAGCCCCTAATATGCAACCTGCACCGTGACTGTAACACAGACTCGCATGTCTGCGCCCCATACTTCGGCTACTTGAACCAACTGACAGAATTAGGTGTAGATGTCGACGAGGTGAACCATCCACAATTCCGAATTCATCACTTCGCCAGTGCTCATTCAGCCATTCACAGCACTTGACGTCCATACCAGAAATCCAACTCTGGTTCCGCCGCGCCTTTGCAATCAGCCGTACGCCACAGGACGCCCAACCGATCTGTATCGCCTCGACGTGCTCCACAAGCGAGGCGCCCTGCGAAAATCGATGTCTTTGACACTACCGAACGACGCCAGCAGATCTTGCGGGGGGATGGGACATGAGTACCTCACGTACCTCTTGAACAAAGAGCGGACGTACGAGCTGGTTTATGGAGAGAAGGGATTCAGAAAAAATATTTCTTGGCGCTCGCAGCCTGTATGTCTGATTTTATAATAATTGCATTCACCAATGTGCATTTTCTTTTCTGACAGTGTTTCGATTAGGTGGCTGCTCGACGTTGATATTGTGAATCCTGAGTCTTTGGACTCGTTATCAAGTAAACCTGTAATACTGCAATTGAGGAATCTCACCAACGACTACTTTGGTGTTGTAGTAAACTCGGAGCTCCAGTCATTACCGGATTTGCCATTTATTAAAACGACTCCTAGAGCCAACAAGTCATTTTATTACGATAAATAGCGAGTACTACTGCATAGGGTCCACTGCAATGTCTTTTGAGCACCTACTCCCGGATACTATCATAAGTAGGCGGGATCTCCAGTTGCTCCTGCTCCTCCCTCACACGCCCCGCATCCTGATGCACCACAACCTCCGACCCCCTACTCTCCCCATCTCCCGACCCCGACCCCGACCCCGACCCCGACCCCAACCCGCCAGCCATCGCAAACGGATCCGCCTCCTCCACTGGCGTCGCCAGCCCCAACCCCACCCCGCCCCTCCCCGACCCATACCGCGCATACGCCTCCCGCTCCTTCGCGCTCCTCGCCCCCGCCAACGACGAGTTCGTGCTCACACTCCCAGGGCCAGTCCCCTCCCCGCCCCCCGCGCCAGAACTGTAATGACTCCCGGGGCCCGAGGACCCGCCCATCGACGGGCCAGGCGACTCACCGCGCCACTCGCCCTGCAGCGTCCCCGGGGGGATGACGCTCCCGGGCCCTGGGGAGGCGTATGTCGGGCCAGAGCCGTGCTGGTAGGACGGCTGGGTGTACGTGGACTCGGCGGAGTGGCCGCCCAAGGACTGGCGGAGCTTGCTGGGCCCTCTGGTGTAGGCAGCGCCGGTGGCGAGGGGGCGCCCCGCTGCGTCGTGGTGCTGCACCATGTTTTGTGGTTTGCCGAGGGGGGAGGGGCCGGGGACGAGGCTGGCGCCCTGGGGTGGTGCTCCGTGGGGGGAGGGGTAGGCGTAGGGCTCGACGATGGCGTTTTCGCCGAGGTCGAGGTTGGGGTTGTTGGTGGAGCGGTGGGAGTTGCTGCCGACGACGACTCTGTCAGGGTCGAAATTGCCGTCGAAGTCGTCTTTGAGGTGGGAGCGCTTGCGGAGGCAGGTGATGAGGACGGTGGCGAAGACGAGGAGGGCGATGGCGCCGACGACGCCGCCTGCGATTGCGCCCGCGTGGGAGGAGGATGAGGAGGAAGCGTGGTTGGAGAGGGCGGGGGCGGTGATTGTGGAGCCTGGGGGGAGGACGGTTGTGAGGGAGACGATGACGGTGGAGGTTTGGCCGTTGGTGCCGGTTGAGCTGGATGGAGTTTTTTTTTTAGTTTGACGGATGGATATGTGAGTGTGATAGGAAAGTGCTTACACGACCGTTTCGGGGAGTACAGTCGTGAGAGATGTGGAGAGAACGGATGTGAGAGATGTGGTGGGTGTGGATGTTGTTGAGGGCGTCGATGTGCTGGTAAGTGAGGCGCTGCCGGTGGTGGAAGTGGTGGAAGTGGCGGAGGGTCTGGAAGTGGATGGGGTGGTGGGAGCGGTGGTGGATGGTGTGGGGGTGGTGGAGTTGATCGGTGTTGTTGAGCTTGCAGAGGCGGACGACGGTGTAAAGGACGGTGTTGTAGATGATGGTGTGGTGGAGCTGGGAGAAGGTGTAGTCGAGCTTGCGCTGGTGATTGAATCTGAGGATGAAGATGAGTTAGTTATTGATGGGGACGAGGAGGAAGAGGATGCGGGACCAGAAGAAGAAGAAGACAATGACGGGGACGGTGAAGGGGAGAGTGAGGGGGAGGGGGAGGAGGGTGAGGGAGAGGGTACGGTGGCCATGGTAGGAGAGTGACTTGTAACGAAGAGAAAAAGGATTTGACAAGAACATGAGGCCTGAGGCTTATCGATTATGGCTTACCGCTGGCACTCGTACTACTTGACATCGCTCGTAAAGTGGTTACAAAATGTGCGTGTTTGCATCGCCTCTTTCCCCAAATTACCCCTTCCGATAGTCCCCCCGACACCCCCTCTCCTAATTATATACCCGCAGTGAGGTACTATGACTCTGTCCGCGTGTTCACTATTACTCCCATTGACCCGGCGTGCGTTGGCTACATCCTCCCCGTATCCGAGTCCTCTCGAACCGCTCGCACCATGCGGACTCCAATTTCACATTCGTCGAAGCCGTTCCTGCCCTACCTCACAAATCTATAGTACATGTGTCAAATGGGCGCCCGGCCACCCATCGACTCCGCCGAATCAAGTTCAAGTTGCAGGTACATGTGTCCTTTGTCCCACCCCTTTCAGTTGCATCAATAACGTTCTGCCTCAATCGGCTCTATCTGCCAGTGCGTGCCACGGCTCAGGAACGTGATTGGCCGAGCCGAATGTTCTCTGGCGGGTTCTGTACTCTCGGCCATCAAGGATGCTCGCATCGTTCTGCATTCCAGCCGCCCTCGTGACCACTCCGAGTCCCAATTCCTGCCCGTCGCTTACCAGAATTGCAGTTATTGCATATAATAAATGGCCGAAGAAGAAGTGGGTGGCCTTCGGCGGATGGACGTCCTGGAAGGGAGTTCACACCTTGACTTCAGCCGTCATTACGTCACCGTCTTATCCAAACGACCGCCCGTGTCCACACGCCTTCGAGCGTCTGCACTTCAGATCTATCGTCGCTCTTCCCTCTGTCCACCCCCCATCGCCAACCTGCGGAATATCAGCACCACCCAAACTACTCCCCCGTCCCCAGGAAAACAAGCTTGTCGATACGTCCCCCCGGCCGGGGTTTTTCAGACGGCTTCGACGGGCAGTTTCGCCCTAGTGCGCGTCAGGCACCAGGACAAAGGAGATACGCTATCAGACGCCAAGGGGGAGCGCAACACGGGGGAGGCGTCACGCCGGTGGCCCGGGGCGCTCGGGGAGGGGCATGCATGAAGGAGAAGACATCGTGGGCGTCTCTCCAAGGCAGTGGAGTTACGACACTAGCAGACCGGGTCAAACCTGTGTTTCTCTGAGTCATGTCGTCGAGGCCCAGGTCGAGCGGTTTTCGAGCCAAGCTGCGCATGCGTTCTCTCTCTGAGCGTCCCATCACGCCACAGTATTCAACAGGGTGGATCAAGGCCGAGTTTCTTATTGCCGTTATGGCGCCAGCTCGGACAAGATCATCCTGTAAACCTAGAACACACCGTGGCATTCAGTGCATCGTGCTATCTATAATATACTGGAATGAGTTAGCTGACAATGCAATAAGCCTCGGACGAACTCACCCTGTATCGTAAAACCGCGGCCTACAGGGGAAATTTCTATCCACTCCAGTTCTTGGCTCTCGAAGCCAAGCCTGCATTGTAGGGTGTTGTGCCAATGTTATAGGACGCATAGTGTTGTTCAGAACAACGGTGACACGGCCGGTGGCAGATCCATTCCACCAACACAACGTTCCTCAGATGGCTCCACTGCATCAGTGTGTGCATGTCCGACTCGGAGCACACAACGCGTGAGTCGTTCGGACATGCCTGGGGCGAGACGTCGCTGCACTCGCGCATCTGTCCGACAATCGATACGCCGGGCTTCGTGGTACGACGATGCCTATACGGATGTCTTGGGCAGCATCGCGAGGTGGATGAGTCTCTGCGTGTGCAGCCTGGCGGCGAACCGTTTGACGTGACTGGCAGGTACCAGCCGCCACGGAGCTCGCTGGGCTCATATACCTCAGGCTGCACAGAATATCGACATAACCGCCGAACTGGCCCCGCAGGATTATGAACCAGCTTGTTTGTATTCTTCGCGCATGAGAAGGCGCGGATCGGGACACGGGTGGAAGACTTGGAGACAGAGAACCGGAGGAGAAGGGGGCGTTCGCAGGTTAGCGAGCTGCGGAAGCCGTTTGGGAAACGGTCCTGGGGTGGGGTTGCATTTGAGAAGATTTGAGGTGCTGCTATGGTGCGAGATACTATTAGTTGGGGCTCGCGACTGCCTGTGGTCAGGGTCATGGCCTGCAAAAGCATCGTCGTCAGCCTGAACTGGCGAAATTATTCTTTGCATTCGATCTGGGGGAAAAGAACAGTTACGTGCAAATATATGTAGAAGGTGGAAAGATGTCTTCAGACTTTTTTGTTGCGAAGTCGTACTGTGGACGGATTTGACACGCTTCTTCTAGCGTTCGTGAATGGTACATGCAAGGACTCGGACGTGAAAAGCGACAGGAGGTGGTGGTGGAGCAGGAAATTCGTGTATTTTGAGTGGCACGACCATGACGCATATAGTAACGACTCGGACGCGACTTGAATTTGAACTTCAACTCATACCATGGCCTCTCACAACCGTACGCCTTCCGACACCTCTACCTTGACGGATCTGTCCGATTCAGTGAGCGATAGGAGCACGTCCTCGGATGCTAGTGTCACGAGCAATGACTTCAAACTAAAAGTCGACGAACTAATAGGAAGCACAGTTTTGGCCACAGACAAACTGGAAAGCAGAGCTCGTGGTTTCATCAACGATCTGAGGGACGGTGGAGACTACGATATCCCGCCTCACGGCGGTCCCGATATTCAGCGGGGCATCAGGCTGCATCGTATCCTCGAGACAATGTTGGATTTTGCATTTGACTGTGGAAAGGATCGTGGGAGAAGGTATACCGTCTGCGCAATATGTGCTTGTGATCTTGGCGATGGTACCATAGCTGCCGATGATCCCAACGAGAGGAAACTCAAATATCTTCAATCCCTATCCACCACTTGGCTTTCCCATCTGCTCTTTGTCTGTATGTGCTAATCTCCAGGTCTGTTTTGTTCTACTGACCACTTTAGACAGTCAAAGCTAATAGCTCTCATCGGCTGCAACAAAATCGAACACCATCAGCAATTGCCACTCCCACTGCCGACGAAACCAGTGGGTATCTAGACCAGGGTGCAAATCCAGAGCGGCCGGGCCATTTCAGAGAAAAGGTACGCATGGGGAGACCTGATTCTTTTGCCATGTCGTGTTCATCATGGACCAGGTCATGTCGCGCGATGGCCATAGGTGTGTTGTAACTGGGCGTTACGACTATGATCATCCCCAAGTTCCGGACAATGAAGTTGGGGGGGAAGTTGATCTTATAGGGTGCCATAACCTTCGTCGTGCCATCGCTGTTTTCAGGGGACCCATTGGCAGCAACAATAATGATCATGACGTATGATGGTTTCCGTAATTATTTTCTCTGAATACCACTGATTTTAATCTATAGTACCTCTCCGCGCTCACCACATTCGATATTCTTCGGCATTACGCCGATCTGCCCATCAAAAGTATCCATGAAATAGCGGACATCATCGATGATCCATCTAACGGTATCGCACTGGAGGCAAACGCTCATACCGGTTTTGACAACTTTGGTTGGACCTTGAAGGAAACAGGGGTGCGTTTCCGACTTTGAGTAATTCTCTTGGTAGCTGATAAGTACTTTAAGACCCCAAACCAGTACACCACCGTGGTGTATAAGAGAGGAGATGACATTTCAACGGGTGCCACGGTGACCTTCACAGACCACAGTCGTGATCTCGCAGAACCATCTTCCCCTCCTCGCAAAAAGCTGCGTTCGACCGTGACAGGGATTGGCTTACCAAATCCACAGTTCATCCGAATTCATTGTGCGATCGCTGGTGTTTTACACATGAGTGGTGCCGGGGAATGTATTGATCGGGCGCTGGATAGGGCTAAACAGAGGGAGATGGGAGTCCGTCTCATTGGTGATGACTTTGCTCATGTTGGTCTGAGGGAGGATTTGGCGGCGCTAATGAGCCAGGTATCTGTGTGTTAGCTAATCACTATGTTCGAGTACAGCAATCAAATTATCAATCGAGTTGTATCCTCTCCAGAAAAATGTTTTCCAGCTGGCTGAAAGCGGGAGGGTGGGCGTTCGTACGATCGTCGCTTGGCCCATTCTCCCAGAAATGCACCAACATCAGCTTGGTCACCTGGCAGGCACAACGTAGGATCGGGAACGGTCAGAGAAGCGCAGCTTTGACCCCTCCCTATCTGGCTTGCTAGTCGAAACTCAACCTTGGTCGTCCGCCTTGAATTCGAGGCACAACATGGTACAGGAACGCTACTGTACTGGGGTGCCTCGGGAGATTTCCCTCCGGGACGCGATTTTTTGTGCCCAGGATCTAAGTATCGGCGTGTCGAAGAGCGGCCGTCTAGTGTGAAGCTGTTTGGGCGTCTCGCCGACGCCCATCCCGCCCCCCCCCCGTGGCGGCCAGGGTGGGCTGTTCCGTGTCTAATTAATGCTCGTTGGTCGCCTTTGTCCCGGTGCATGCTAACCAATGGAAGTAACTACGCGTCAAAAAAAAACTGGCCGTCATTCGGAGACTCGGCCGCGAGGGCGCAACGACGCAACGACAAGTCGGCAAAAACCACCTTTGATTCGGCGATGCATGCCGCATATCAGCGGTGAGGACACGACAAAAATAACAGCGACGTACGATCTCACGCCCAGCGCCCTTCCTACCGGACATTACATCAAACCGGTTCTTGTCATTTATATTAGCATAGCGAGTACCCAGAAGACCTCCCCTGCATTTATATGTACCTTTTTAGTCCCTCGTCCTTCAAAACTTCGTGGCATTCAGTTTCCAGATTGCATATTTTGGTACTTGTCTGGATGTTGTGATATGATGGATAGCCAAGTTCACTAGGTCGGAAACAATGAATCAGCCAGGAACATGGGCGATGCTAACATTGACCTGAGAATAACAACAAGCCTCAGGCAAGATCAGACCAAGTAACCGACTCCGGAGTCAGTCTCTGAAGAGGTGGGTTGGGGAGTACATATCAAAGATAAGGCAAGGACACGACTCTCGCGCACCGCACCCGCTTACAAGTCAAGCCGGCATGGAACAGTACCAGACTGGAGATAACACACCTCAATTAATAATTTGGGTGCTGCACTCGAACATGCGATTGGCTAAAGCACAGCTGCCTGGCTCATTAGCGCCGCCAAATCCTCCCTTAGACCAAGGTGAGCAAAGTCAACACTGGTGAAAGACTCCCATCGCCCTCTCAGGCCCTTGACCTATCGAGTGCCCGATCAATACACTCCCCGGCACCACTCATGTGTAAAACGCCAGCGATCGCATAATGAATTCGGATGAACAGTGGATTTGGTAAGCTAATGCCTGCCACGGTCGAACACATATTTTTGCGAAGAGGGGAAGACGGTTCTGCAAAATCACGACTGTGGTCTGTGAAGATCACTGTGGCACCCGTTGAAATGTCATCACCTCTCCTATACACCACGGTGGTGTACTGATTTGGAATCTTACCTTAATTATCAGCTA
>QLPF01002151.1:0-15562 GCA_003314045.1 Hygrophorus pudorinus
ATATGTCAAGGGGCAACACGCAATGGATGATGGTCCTCAGGCCCAACTCCATCCTCAGATGCTCAGCGGTCGGTACAGGACACCGATAATGGCCGTGCCAATGGCAGCCGAGCCGACAATTGAGCTACTCGGTTCGGCCTCTCAGGGTCCAAATTCTCGTCGGGCAAATGAGAGGGTGAACACGAGATCCATGACGAGTCAGGTGAAGGAGGATAGTGTAGGCAAGTCTCGGCTCGGAGTGAAGCGCAAGTTGGCAATGGAAATTCATCTTCCTGTCATTGCCAAGGCCACCGACGTACCCACACTGGCACTGAAGAGGATGAAGCGTATTTAGAGTATGCATTGCATGCATGCCTTGGAAGATGTAATTAATAATAATATTGTCCCTCTGTCAATGCTTGGCCCATCTGGGTAATCCCAATCTCAGACATTTCCAATCAGAATACTTCTGTGGGGAAAGATGTCTTGGACCTTAATATTTACTCAATGCCAGTCCTGATTCCTTCAAGCAAGGAATGATATTTTATATAGGTATACAAAGAAAAGAGACAAAGTCAATCGCAAATAAAACAATCACAAATAAAAACATTTCTTCGGGCCGACTGACGGATGCCAAACCTCACGCCCACCCTACTCTTTGATCTCCCCTGCTTCCAATGCTAATTCGTCACTTGTCGACACGTCGGCCTGAATGCCAGTCGGAGTGGAAACGAGCGCCGCTGGTGACGACGTGGTGGTGGTGACAGCGGCCTCTGCTCCAGCCTCAGCATCGGTGATGGTACTGATCTTGACGTCTTCATCGGCTTCCACCCCCTCCTTTGACTCCTCAACTCCTTTGCCCATCACAACCTTCGGCATGACTTCATTGACAATTGTCTCCTCCTGCTTGTTGGTGACTTCGGTCACTCCGCCGATTGCCTCCTCGGTCGGCATCGTACCGATCTTGACGCCTTCATCGGCTTCCATCCCCTCCTTCGACTCCTCGACTCCTTTGCCCATCTCAACCTTTGGCGTGACTTCATCGACATCCATCTCCTCCTGCTTGTCAGTGACTTCGGTCACTCTGCCAATTGCCTCCTTGGTCAGCACGGTGGATACCGTGGGCTGCTTGGCCTCGGTAGCCGACTGTCCTGCGTCAGTCTGGATGAAAGGCCTTGAAGTGGTGGGGGATGGGGAAAAGTGAGGGGGGAAAAACCCCCACATTGGTGCATCGCGCTCCGGTGTGTACTTTGATGGTGTCGCTGTGGAAGGGGGGAGTGTGCGCCCCTGGGCTGGGTGTAAATTGTCAGCCAACATTGTGTTGGCAGTGTCGACGGCTAGTAGAGGCGTTGGCTCCGGCATTGAGGCCTCTGCCACTTCATCGTCTCTCTCAACCTCGGACCCCACTCCAACCTCCCTCATTTTCTTGCGCACCGCCATATCTCCCTCTAGTGGCGGCCGAGCGAAGCCAAACGACTCCATGATGACGGGGGGTTCTTCAACCGTCTGTTCCCCCTCACCGTCCCAGGGTTTTGTCATCACGAATTGTCGGAGCGCCTCGTATGCTCGTTGCGTCGCCGATAGCTGAGCCTCCAGATACCTGATTCTGGCCACCATCGATGGTACAGTGACCTCCTCCTGGAGTACTGCGACATCGGTGGGATGCAGGTACTGGGCGAAGTCACTCACCGGCCGCATCATGATGTGGAATTCTATGACATTCGTGTCAGTTACCTTGAAGATCAGTACATAACTTGGCACTTACCAGATGTGTCCTGTCGCATCTCCTGCGTCTTGGCCTTGGCCTTCCGCTTTGAAGGTCCCGGCATGGCCGACCGAGGCGTCTGAGCCAACTTCTTCCTCGGTGCCTGTGTTTTGGTCATGGGGGGCTGACTAGAAGACGTCGATGGCTTGGGTGTACGGGCCCTCAACCTCAACCAACCAGGACACAGGGGAGAGGGGGGACTGTCGACGTCGGCAATGGGGAAGTCGAACGTCTCCGGCTCCTCGTCGTCGTCGTCATCGGTGGCTGCTTGCACCAGTGTGGTGGGCCTGATGCTGCGGCGGGGGTCGGCCTTCGTCTTCACTTGACATTGGAAGAGGGGGCATTTGACCTTGCTCTTGTGGCAGGCCTTGCATGTCTGCCCCGGGTTGCTGACGCATCGCAGCTCCAGTCGTTCGCAGCGGGGACAGGGACCCACGACAGCTTCTTTGACCTTGGCGTCCTGGGTGGCTGTCGTCGAGGCTTGCGTCCTGGCCTTCTTCGCTTGCCTCTCATTCTCATCGTCAATCACCCTCTTCGCTTTCTCTCTGCCTTTCTTCCCTGCTCCTCTCTTCACCACTGTCGGCCGTTTTGTCGTCCTTGACACTTGGCTGGTGTCCTCCTCCTCCTCCTCCTTGTCGGTGGCTTTCCTCTTCACTCCTCCCGAAGCTGGTTCGGGTGACTCGACAGCCCTCTGCTTCCCCCTCGACTTGGCTGAGGGCACCGGAGCCGTTTTCATCAGCGTAAATCCTGCCCTGTACGATGTCGGTGGCTGTCGTCACCTGACCTCGGCCTCAACAACCCTTTCTTTCTCTTGCTTCTCTTGCTTCTTTTCCTTCCCAGCCTTCTCCTTCTCTTGCCAAACCTCCGCCACATCCTCTGGCTTGACCTTGACGGCAATCGACATGTCGTGGCTTCCCGGGGCACGTGAGACTGACCGACTTGTCGATGAGCCGCCTTCCCACCATCTTGGACTGCCAGGTTCGAAAGTCAGTGTTTCTGAACGAGCCCGATAGTGTGGGTCTTCCAAAATCCGCCTATCGTGACAGGAGATAGAGTCGATGTCGACCTGGGTGTTGTTTTTGACCGCATGGATGCATGCCAACCGGACACTGAGGAGAATCTTTGGTACGTGCACAGGGTGCTGGTACCAAGTGGACGTTTCCTTGATAACGGCCGTCACCACTCTCTAAAGTTGAGGTCAGTTACAGTTCTGAAAAACACTGATTTTGTTACATACCAGCTCCCTCAACAGGTGGTCTGAGATCTCATCCTTTAACTCGTCCGTAGTGTTGTGACCGGCCTTGACTGCCTCCCTCCCTCGGTTTGCATATATGTGTAGCATTTTCTGGTTTTCTGCCCCTGCAGCATCTGCGAGATTGCATCGTCCAGTGGTGAGTGCGGGCCATGTCAGTTTTGTTGAGTTCTAAGGTCTGAGTGGGTAGTTTTTGAGGTCAATGTGAGAGTGCCGAGAAAGGGACAAACAAGCGGCAAGAAAATAAACATCAACTTCAGACCACGTGACCGTTTCACCATTACGCTTATTACAACTCATCATGGCCGCATACTACTAGTTATTTTATCTACGCAATGGAGGAACATCGGTCTACCTCAACAGCTCTCCATAAGGCCCCATTATATCACCGAATTTATTTGGCTGATGTCAAACATCATCAGCCGATGTTGTATCAGCTCCAAAACACGTTCATTTCAACCTGCACAACGACTCGGACTCAAACATGATTGGGTTAGAGTTCAAGGCTGGTCTGGACATTCATAATTTCAGTAAGCCTCTTGAGATCCTCTCTTTCATGATGATGCTAAACCTTGTGAAGAGCACATCAAGTCCCATTCGGACGACATTTTCTCCTGGGGTGAACCTCATCACACCAGTCCCAGCTCTCAACCTCAGGACCCTAACCATGGCAATGACACCCTAATGGACCTCGATTCTGAAGGTGGCGACTTCAATAATCTGCTTACCCAAACAGAGGTACATACCAATGCCAGCTTCACTCAGGCCGACAGACACTGGATTTTCGGTGAGTCAGAATGCACCGTTTCATAATGATCCTAAATCGATATGTATATAGGTGTCAGGATCTTGGGTGTCACCAGAGTGTCAAACAGTCTCATTGACGATAAAGCTGACAGGGAGTTCAATTTTGGCATGCTAGTGCCCATGCAGGGTAAGTTTTCACCTTTACTGACAGGTAGATCACTGAACGACTGGTTGTTTTTATTAGAGCTGGACTTGCCTTCACCAAGTCCTCCTCAGGTGAAGGGGGAGATAGACATGGGTGAAGTCCAGGATGATGATGACTCCTTCTCCTTTGGCCCCTCTGTCTCCTTGCCGTACCCAGATGCCAAGGATGACGACAAGTTCTCTTCTGGCCCCCCTGTCTCCTCACCCTACCCAGATGCCAAGGATGACAACGAGTTCTCTTTTGGCCCCCCTATCTCCTCGCCGTACCCCGATGCCGAGGATGATGCCGCAGATCCCAACTACGAGGAGGAGGAGTTGTCATTCGGCCCTCCTGTCCATGTAGAGACAGACACACCAACAGTGGGGAGTATCGAGGCCAGGGTTTCACAGCTTTGGGACGCCCTTCCTCCACTCATTCGGGATGTCCAGGCTGATGAATTGGCGGACATGGCGCTGAGCCAGCTGTCAAATGGCCATCACATTCAAGCATGCCTGCTACTGCAGGACATGTATCGCTCGGTGGCCATTCTTTGCCTCCAAGAATGTGCCATGCAGAAGGTTGAGAATTTGCTCCAGTGATGCAAAACTGTGGAGAACGGGAAGGAGATGGACTAAGTGTGAAGGACAGAGGATTATGTACAGTTATAATAGCATTGTAGCATTATAATTGTAAAATCAAGCTACTAAACATTACATTCCTGTAAACCAAGGGGGAATAGGAAGCACATGAGACACCAAAACATGTAGACTGCAACCGAAGCCAACAACTGTTTGTCAGAAGCTTATAATAGTTGTTCTAAATGCCAAGACATGTTGCATGTTCAATGGGAAAATGCCATATCGGCGGATCGGGGTTGAATGGTACACTGGAATATGAGCCGACCGATCTCTGATGAGAGAATTCAATGATGAGAATGTCAGCTGATCCATCTATAATGAAGCAAGTCAATGGGGGCGGATCCATCTCCAATGAGAAAACCCAATATTGGCTGACCTATCTCCAATGGGATGATGCAATATCAGCCCACCCATCTGCAATGTCAGCCAACCCATCTCTAACGAGAAAGTGACATATCGGTCGATCCATCTCCAATGGGATAATGCAATGTCAGCCAACCCATCTCTAACAAGAAAGTAACATATTGGCTGATCCATCTCCAATGAGAAAACTCAATGTCGGCCAACCCATCTCTAACAAGAAAGTCACATATTGGCTGATCCATCTCCAACAAGAAAACCCAATGTCAGCCGACTTATCTCTAATGAGAAAGTGAAATATCAGCCAATCTATCTTCAATGAGAAAACACAATGTCGGCCAATCCATCTTCAATGAAAAAACCCACTGTCGACCGATCTGTCTCCAACAAGAAAACACATTGTCAGCCGACCCATCTCTAATGAGAAAGTCACATATTGGCTGAGTCATCTTCAATGAGATAATTCAATATCGGCCGATCCATTATCCATGACAAACTCTCATCATCCTCATAGGCCGACTCATCATTTATGACTACAATACTCATGTTGGCAGATTCATCTTTAATGACTACAATACTAATGTCAGCCGACGTCCGCTGTCTCATCTCTAACATGATTTTGTCACTATCCGCTCCCCCATCTTAGATGGACTAAGTCACTGGAAGGGGTGGATGGTGATGGTGATGGTGACAGCAATGGTGTGTGAATAACCATTGACAGTCCAGCTTCAGGCTCAACATAACCAGGATCCATGAAATCCACCATTCTCCTTTTTCCCTTGGCTTTACTAGATTCACAGTAGTCATGTGGATGTGCAGATATAAACTCTACACCATGACCTTGTGCTCTGTGTATTCCTCCAATGATTTCACATTTTCACAACTTGACTCTGCATTAATTTTGATGGCTCACATATACCTGTGTCCTGGGGCAACAAATCTGGGCTGAGATACTTTGATGGATCATCATGCAAAGCCTTCCAAGGCACAGTGGCCCTTTTGTTATTAGTAAAATTGCCTGTATGATGATGTTAAATTTGGAACGTTCATCAGGTCAAGGCACCCACAATAGGACATTGTGATATAGTACGCTATGAGCATGTATAGATGAGCTAGATGCTCTAGATGACCATATGGAGGCCCGTTACGACAGCTATCTGACTGAAATACATCAGATACGAGCTGATCATAACAATGAACACACCTTAGAAGGGCGTCGGAATGCCAGTAGGCAGCAAACCTCACCAGTTAAAACAGCTGTGAGTGTTATAGTGCCAATTAGCCCAGACGTAAGCCCTCAGTCTATGAGGGCATCCACGCATAGCACAAGTGCGTCTCAACCTATGTCTCAACCTGCTAGTTCGCAGGAAATAACCGTCAAGACTGCTAGACAGTCTGAAATTGGTTCCAGCAATAGAATATCATATAGGCCTGTAGCCAATATGAACGAACTACAAAAGTAAGCTATTGCAGCTTCAGAAAGAGAACGTGAAATATTTGCAAAATGCGAATCAATAATGACTGGTCAGTTAGACCAGCAAACCTGCAGACAGCTGGAAGAATCGGTAGATGATTACTGTAGACGGATAAATGAAATTGCTCGACAATCTATCTACGATAATATGGCTTTGGCCAATAAACAGCCTACGGCTGAAACTATCAAACATAGGCAACAAGCCTCACAGCAGAAACCATTACTGCTTAACTCAGCTATGTTGATAACCGGACACAACATGCCTGCGTCCATGAGCACAAGCTGCGCTAATATCCCACATAACAGGGTATCACAGAACAGTCCCAACAAAAAATTTCCACGAAGTCAAGGACCTTGTAAATCATTGGTAACTTTTGCTACCAATTTGGCAGATACCACTACCGGTATAAGCATGCACGGTCTTGACCATAATGCTAAGCCAAGCACAGTTGTCGTTAACGCGACATCAGAGCGAGTGATCGCTATGATACATATATTCTACCTTGATCTGAGTACAAGGGTTTGATTTTACCATATTTAGTTTGCTGACTAAGCAACCAATTTGTCTGAAACAGTTCGCTTATATATCACAAACACATACAACATTCATTATACCGAGCACAATAATATCAAGTGAGATGTTGTGCCGAACATCAAATATCTGCCCCAGTAAATTTGCTGACTAAGCAATCACATGCTCCAAAAATAGTTTAGACCCATCCCGTCATTTTAACCATCAAAAATATCTCAAACTGATCCTCCAATCCTCCCGTACAACCAAAATGTCTTCATTCACTCAACCCATCATTTGTAATCTTGTTTCCATCCAAATCACTTCAGGGCAGGCTCCATATACCAAGTCATCTAATGCAGTTTAATTCACTTGATTTCTCACAGACATCTATTGCATTCCTTTGCATCAGCCTCAAGATATCAAGACCTTTTGATATTCCCTCCCCAACCCAGAATGGATCATCCCTTGACCACTGCCAAAGCATAATAGCAGGTGTACACAATGCAACACTGCAATGTGCGCTTAAATCGAATATGCAGTGTGCGTCTACTTGCACAGTGGGAGTATCTGCACAACAAAAGTGTTAATCATTGCCGGTGTGTCTTGATTTTAGATGATTTCAACTGGGCAATGTGTGCAGTGTTGCACCGTGCGCACAATGCAGTGTTGCACCGTGCGCACAATGCAGTGTTGCACCATGCGCACCGTGCAGTGTTGCGCTGTGTGCACAATCCATACTTGACATGTGCAGCCAGCAAAAAATGCTTTGCACGCAATCGTTTATTACATTTATTTTATTACAATGTCGCACTGCCCCAAACTGCACAAGTGTGTTGCCAATATTATTCAATCTTGTTCGTTTGCTTACTATATTCCCATAATCTCACATCATTGTATTGTAACATTCATTTAATTACAATACTCGTCGCGCTTTTGCAACCCCTCTATTGTCATCATCCTCTTCTTCACTCCAGTCCACTTTTCGCTTCGACCCACTTGCCGCCGATGGCAGCTCCGGAATATTTCTTCGAATGCATTCCCCTCTTGATGCCAATCTCATTGCCGCTTCTCGCCCCACCAATGTCACCATCGCGTCATATGGCCCATACGGAAGACAAGGTATTGATGTCTTGTTCAGCATTTCGTGCAACTTGCTGATTCTGAACTCACTCACACTCCATGGGCTGTGCGCATCGTTGTTTTGAGCACATTCAGTTGCTATTTGCAGCCCTTGCCCTACCGCCGTCAAGTGCCCATTCACATTTACCTGCATCCTACGGCTCGGAGCACCGTAGCTCAACCACATCGTGTACACAGGGTTTGTCGCACTTCTCCCAGTCATGTCTTTAGCTCAAGGTGAATGTTGGATCTTCAACACGTCTGCCACAAGCACATACACTTGTTGGACAAACAAAGCCCTGTCCTTTTCATCAGAGAGCACACAGTGAAGCAAAATGTGCTTGATTGCCACTTTGTTGACAGTCAGAAACGATCCTTTTTTGATCGCAGGTGACTCAATGGCCACGGCATTCCTTGGCTTCCCCATATTATATAGTCGAAGCGCAAATGACTGCACTGTGATGGGTGACGCCTTGGACATGCACAACCCCATGGAGTAATCATCTGGTTCTGGTACCATAATCTTGAGCAACATTGTGAACGTCTGGCTGTCAAGACTAAGTGGATGCATCTCCTTGAGCCACTTTTTCAGGGTTCTAAGTCTGAGGTTTGCCTGAGTGGAGACCTGTTTGTCACTGCTTTGCAAGTCAGGTAGTAAAGCAGCTTTGATGCCTGTCAAGACGAGGATTGTGACATCACGAATAAATATGCCGAGTGTGATTTCTGCAATGATGACAGATGCTCTAAAGGCTGGAGGGATGGCAGCATGTTTATTGGCAGGGATATCTTTGAGGGAATGTTCGATGTGGAATTCAGCTAGGTAGACCTGTGTGGAATTTGAAATCAATAAAATCTTCAATCACATGATGATGACAGTGCAACACTGCAGTGTGCGCACTGTGCAATGATGCGGTCTGCGCACACAACACAGCAGCTGCCACTGTCATTTCCACATGAGTGGTTACTCACATCATAGTGATGCTGTCCATATATCATTATCTGCGCACGCCAAGATGCTCCATAGGGCGGTCACGTCACTGCATGTACCAGCCACTTCCTCTCTTGAATCCTGAACGTTTTGTTGTTGTTCTCCACTGCCGGATCCACGTTATAAATCGTCACTATTTCGTTCCACAGACTCGGCATCCCATCCATCAGCAAACTTGACACAAGCCATAGCGACTTCATCAGCCCCCGTGACATCACCTTTGCGTTCCCAGTGTGCATGTAGTTCAACGCTCGTTCCAACGCTGAACAAAGTTCAATGCAGTATCCATTCGCTTTCTTTTCTCGTCTGTCAGATCAGTGCATTGCCGCCATATCACCTCCAACAATGACGTGATCCCATATGTCGTCCATTTATACAGATCTGGATACACCTAGACAGGAACAAATCAGCAAACATCTTTAGTATAATCCACTCCATCATGATCAAACAACACACATTCGGCTTGAACAATATCAGATGCTCTTTGAAGCCCTCTAGCACACTCGGCTTTGTCCACATCCCAGCCAGTGGCACAATGATGCTCTTGAATATTTGGCTACATCATTCCAAGTCAACAAGTATTCATGATCATATGCACAACATGCATGATAATAAATCGCTCACCTTCCTCTCCTCAGCTCCGGCTTCACTCTATTCATGTCAATAGTATAGACATTTTTCATTCGCAGGTCACGCGGAACATCTGGGTTGTCAACCTTCAGATCAAAGTCACTGTGCGGAAGTCTGATATCACATTCATCAACAAACTGCCGAGCTGTCCGTTTTGTTGGCAGTGTAGTCGCATATGCTCCAACCAACGTGTTTGTTATCACACCCAGCTGCACTTTGTGATCCCTGATCCGATATCGTGTCTGGTGCATCAACGCATTGTAGCCCTGTGAACTCACCCTGGATCGCCAGAGCAGATGTTTGAACAAAAAGTTCTCAGTCCAAATCATCGCTATCCCCCTGGTCATCGGTGTCAGGAGCAATGGATACTTTGACATTGATATCTGCCACCAATGGATGCAGTGCTGATATCAGAGTGTTCACTTTGAAATGGCCCAAGGTTTTCAGTCCCACCTGAGGATAGGCCCAATGTTTGATGTCATTGGCATGATTGTGAGAAATGATATCGCCATCCTTGTCTTCAGTAAAGAGACTCTCATTCGAGTGAAACAGGTCACTCAATACAATATATATATTATATTGTGCAACAGGATACATGCTGGCGGCGATGATGATAGTCTGAATACAAGTACATGTGAATACAAGTACATTGAAAGAAACGAAACACAAAACACGGCATTTTCACAGTGGCGGTCAGACATCAGTCTGCTCCCATTCGCCATCGGCAGGCTGCTCTGCCGGCTTCCTGTGCTTGGACTGTTTTCAAGTCATTGGCTTAGCAGTGGGTGCTGCCGTGGATGTGGCTAGACAGGCAAAGCGCGACATTGTGAGAAATGATTGAGAATAAAAGAAATCATACCTGGGGGAGGGGAACTCTCTGCATGGGCGCGTTTGGACCAAGTATCTGCGGTGTCTAGAAGATGATAGCAGAGTGCAGGATTGATGGAGGCAAATGGATTAGAATGGTTACCTTGGACACCAGGGCGGGTGGGGGCTGGAAGAGGAGTCGTGACAGGGGCAGGAGACAGCTGTGTGTCTAGGATCGGATATGAGACGGAAGAACGATGAGAGCGACGAAGGATGACGTGCTTACCCGATTGACTGGTGACCGGGGGGTCTTGAGGTGGGGCGGGAGGAGTCAGCTCATCTGGCAAAGAATAATATGAGTATATGAAATCATCATGATGATAGTTGCAGATGGCGATGAAATAGCTGCATCAGTGTGCGCACGGTGCAACACTGCACTGTGTGCGGATGACATGGAATCGACAGCATTTGACACATGATGATTTGATGATTGGTTGACTCACTGTTTCCCGGCACTGCGCCCTCCGCCTCATCACCATCATTGACATCATCAGCCTTCGGCGCATTGTCTTCAAAGACCGTGTTCCTGTCCTGGGCGAAGGGCAGGCGATCGCGCTGTATGAACGGTGCACACTGATCCAGGTTGAAGGTCTCGTCAGGGTGGTCAACACAAAGCTGTTGGGCCGCACATTGAACCACAATGTCTGTCAACAATATATGTTAGCATGCAATGCAATGCTTTCCAAAAGGAATAAATATATGTACATGCGTCAGAGCATCACATGCTGATGAGACTTCTTGCGCGACGCGACGGGATCGTCCTTTGACCCGCGGGTTCAGTGCCGCCATAGGGCTCTGCTCCACTGCCATGACCACTTTCTGGATCGCCTGCCATGTATCGTCCTCCTCCTGCGCCATACGGCGAGCATCGGTGCACCGTTTTTTGTCGGCCTCGATGGGGGGCACTTCCTTGCCGTCATCTGTGATGTCGTCCAGCCACTGCTATGCCGTCACTTTCAGTTTCTTGCTGTCCAGACCGATCATGTTGAGCGCCCGGCTGTGTTCCACCATGCCTCTAATGCTCGCCGAACGTGAAAGCCCCCTTTGAGAAGAAATTGAACACGGTAAGTTTTCCATGCGGCAATGGCAAGAAAGATAACCGTCAACAAGTGCGCGAAGTCATGGTTCATGCTTTTCTTGACCGTCTGCCTCCAGAAGTCCGGTCCGCGCTTGATCATCAGCCACACGGGATCCGCAATCTCTTTCGTATGAAAGTGGTCCAGGGCCTTTGTCATATGCACTTGCAGTTCATTTCACCGTTCCTTGGCTTGGGGGCCATCTGGCCATGTTTCACGAACCCAGACCGGTACCAGGTCAACATCCTCTTCTTCCTCTTCACCATCCGAAATGACACCCAGGGCCCCACACAGTTGTGACCAGACATCCTCGATCGGCTTCTTCATCATGGAACACAGCAGAGTCGGGATGCCAAAGAGGTGTCTTGAGCTTTCGAGATGGTCCATGACCGGGAGGAGGGACGAAAGGCAGGATATGACCTGCAAGCATAAATAGTTGGATCGAGCCAGGAAGATTATGTATGACTTCAGAAATACACACTGCATAAATGCCGGCAGGACCAGACCGACTCCGATAGTTGGTTTCCACTGCCGTGAGGAGTCCTTGAGTGTAGTCAGATGCCTTGGAGCGCAGTTGACCGATCTCCACGTCGATGAATGGATTGAACCAGCGAGCAACCTGTGAATGGAAATCAACCACTGATGATGCGAATAGTATTTGGTTGTAGTCTCCGCACGGTGCACCGTTGCACTGTGCGCATGGTGCAACGCTGCACTGTGCGCAGGGTGCAACACTGCACCGTGCGCACACTACAGCGTTGCACCGTGCGCACACTACAGCGTTGCACCGTGCACACACTACAGCGTTGCGTTGCTATCACCAAATAGAAATAATGGTTGAAATTGACTCACTTCTTGCCACATCTTAGGCGTCCACCCAAGCACCACGTTCAGGACCACAATAACCCACTGCGTAACAATCAGCATCGGCCCCGGCAACAGTGCGTACGGCCGCTCTCCCATCAAAAAACTCATAACCGCCCCCGCTTTCGCCACAACTCTTTGCTGCCCTCCTGTCCACTGCCCCTTCGTCAGATACTTCCTGACCACAAGCTCCGCCTCCGACGTGTACTCCCCGTGCGCCATCACCCACTGCTCGTCAGTGCTCCCCATCAACCACTTGAGCTTCCCCAAAACCTTGACATACATTTCATTCAATTCCCCCATCATCTCTTCCTTGACCATCTCCCACATAGGCTCTTCGGAACCCACAATCCCCGCTCTCAACTCCTCTTCGCGTTCCACCTGGTCCCTGCCCCCTCCTTTCCCATCCAGCTCTGCGAACTCTTTTACCATCCCCTCAACGTCGTCATTCTCACCTGCAAGTCAAACCAGCGCCCCCAAGCCCTTGTCGAACATCTCCATGAGCACTCGGGCCATCAACTATGATCAATGTCATGTACTTTAGTCACCATGCAAATATCTAAATATTACTCACCGCGCCGTGAATCCCAATGACGTGTTTTTGGAACCATACCGTTCCCACCTCCTGCATCATCCAGAAATGCTGTCTGGCCGCATGCATCCAGGTGAGCAGCGTGAGCGCATACGGAACCATACTCACTGCCATCAGACCCCGATGTTTCTTCAGATCCCCTTTAATGAGCTCTGCAGGCACTGTCTCAAGCATCTCCTCCGCCATCAGGTGCGGCACCAGCTGCCGAACCATCAGCACGATGCCCTCCTTGTCTGTCTCCCCGTACACCTGATCCCGGTCATTCTGCGACAAATGGATCACCGCCGCTTCCATAAGTTTCACTATCCACACCCTTGAGTCAGTGCCCCTCATGTCATAAAATCCGCCACTTACCTTCATCGTACACCACAACCCCCCACCACTGATATGTCCCCAGCCTCGTCGCTGCTTCCCTGGGACTCCTTCCGCAAACTCGCATGCCGCTCCCGGTCATCTTCTGTCACGGTCTGCTTCCCTTCAATCCCTTTCATGGCCGCCGCATTTTTCTTCATCAAGGCCTCCTCGTCACTCACCAATGTCTCTACTGCCGCCAACTGATGCCTGCCTCCCGCCACCTTCACCATCTTCGCGCCCACAAGTTCCAGCACCAGCAATCCCACAGGCTCATCCAACGCAGTGATGCTTGTAGAGAGCGTTTCCTGTAGCACCGGCTTCAGTGTCGATACCGAGACAACCACTGGGATCAGCGCTGCAGGACGGAATGCGCGGACCGACGTATCCCGGATGTTTTGCACCAGAGCCCGCACCATATTCTTGTTGAGCGCCTGCTGGTTCCACGTTCCGAATTCGAGCCTCACTGGTCCGTGGACGATTTTCATGCGCGCGTACCCGACCAGCACCACACGCACTTGAGCGTCCATCTGATTGTCAATGTCCACGATGTTGTCTGTGTCGACCTCAATCTTGCCGGTATGCAAGTGCAAACACAAATTCACCTGCTCACTCTACAGATACACGTGTAATATTAGTTCTATTATTGTCGACTATTAATATCATATGTCATTTGCGCACCGTTTTCTTCCGTGGTGCCATCTGATGATCGAGAGAATAGATGTAGGTGATGATGGTAAGAGGGAGAAAAGGAAGACGTTCGATCAATCAAGCCTGCTTTATATACCGAACACATGTTCGAGCCGCATGGCTGCCACATGTTTGCCTCGTGTTTTATACACTGTGCGCACAGTGTAACGCTGCGCCGTGCGCACACACTGCAACCCCACCATACCCCTGCCATACACCACTTCTGTCCATTTCCTACCTTCTATTAACCCCAAATAACTGCCAGACCCCTGCCATACACCACTCTGTCCATCTTATACCTTGTATTTACCTTAAATCACTGCCATACCCTTGCCCTACCCCACTGTGTCCATTCTCTACATGATATTTGGGCCAAATCTCTGCCCTAGGGCTGCAGTAGCATGAGGCTAATTACAAAACACCCTATAAATTGGGCACCTTAGCCCGAGGGATTGAGGGTTGGGAAAACGAAACTGCTTTGTCAGATTCTTCTCCTCTGCCTGACGACCACCGATCCCTCTTCTCACTCTCTGATTTGAGCGACACCATGCTCGCAAAGATGGCCGCCGGTTCATACTTCCGCCAGGGTGAGAACAATGAGAAAAAATGGCAGGACAATGTCTGGAATAAGGCATTGGGCAAGGCCGACAATGCTTGGGAGACAAGGTCATTTTCCCAACCTAGCAGATACCTCACCACTCACCTAGAATAGTTTCAAGATAAAGCTACCGGACACCGGTGTATATGGCCAAGCCCTGCCCCACGACCTCATAGGTAGCTTCCAGGTCCCTGACTATGTCTGGGTCACCAGGCACAACAACATGAGTGACTATGCTACTGTGGGTCTCCAATCAGATTCCACGACCTGGGTGGAATGTACCGGCAAAGGAAAGCCCATCGTTCACTCTGATTTCCCAAACACTGACCATGCACTCAGACAGGCCATCATGGCCGGAGCAGCTGGTCTATATCACCAAATATCATTGATGGAGCGTGAACCCCAAATCCTCCTCTTCACCCTCAACTTGAACATTGTCAGATTTTTCCTGATGACTGCTGAGCCCACACAAGGCCAGCAGCACAAGTGGTCCCTCATTTGTCAACAGGTCTCAGATGTGGTTCTCGACCTAACTGATCTAATGGGATGCATGTGGTTCAGGTGCTTGACCAGCACCCTCCAGAAAACAAACAACGCATACCGCCGTCACTTCCAGACCCTCTGGCAGTTCTCTGAAACGGTTTCTCAGCATGGGAGAGGAAACCCTGTACATTGGTGGCTGAGGGATAGAAAAGAAAAAAGAAGTCAACCCTCTTCCAATGCTCCCTCCACCTCTCCGTCAGATGGTTCTGACGACGACTCTGACAGAAAACACCTGAAAAGGCGCATGACTCACTGGGACTCGGCAACCCATCAGCCTGCCACCAGATCGGTCTCCAGAGTCCAAGGTCAATTTTCTCTCGATCCTCCCTCC
>QLPF01002171.1:0-33560 GCA_003314045.1 Hygrophorus pudorinus
GCGAGTCGCATGTTGGAATACACCACGGATGCCCTCGTCTGTCTCTGCAGAGCATTCGAAATACCGCCCGGCGCCAATCCTCGAGGCGAGCCTGATAGGTGTCGCACTAGTAGATTGAGTGTAGATGCGAGTGTGAGAATAAGGATGCGGTAACATTTGGACTGGAACTGACCTCCTCGGGGGTGACAGTGCTCTGCCGTGTTTTCCAGAGTTCCTCGATCTCCCGGGTGTTGTGTCGCAGGTCCTTCTTGCAGCCTGCGAAGATTACAAGCAGATCAGCGTACCTCGAAGATCGACTGCAATCGTCATCGTGATGCGAATCCTTTAACAGTGTCATCGTTGACACGGGCGGTCGTAGTCTTCCAGGCCTGATGTGGCCCACAGCCCCAGCTCGACTTCCTTTCCTTCGACTTGGATATCGACGATGTAGTTCACCGTAGTAGAACTGCAGCATGGGGCTCGGAGAACTCAGCTTGCCGAGTCGAAATTATTTTTCCTGGAACTCACAAGTGCAACTGTCCATTCTGCAAAAGACCCTTCGATATCCCATCATCTCTGAAAAGGACCTGAACCGCGCGCGCCATGTATCACCAGCGCACGAGAACTCAACGATGCGCACGGAGATTGCGATGAAAGTGAAGGTGACGTTGATAGCATTGAAGACAATAGGCGGGTCGCACGTCGCGTCGGCCCAAAGTGCACTGCAGAGTCAGTGCAGACGAACCAGTCAGTCGGATGTGTCGCAGGCGAAACCCCTCGACCGCAAACGGAAGTGTGAAAGCCGTCCCAAGTTTCCCGGCCAAATGAGATACTGATTATTTGTCACGGTCGAGTTGTTCCAGATGGTGGAAATAAAATAGTAACGAGGTGGCAAAGATGTAGGAAGTATAATCAGGGCTGACAATGAGCAAAATTCGTGGTTTATAATTATTGTATAGCTTGTCTTTTCGCTTGCCGTCCGACGCGTCACGTAGATAATATACATGTATGAATGTAGTACAGCGGCCAGGAACAGAGAAACAGGCCTCGGAAGTGTAATCCTACGTTTACACAGTCAAACGTTTAAGGGTGCCGGGCTTAGAGTTGTCTTGAGGGTCAACAGAATTCAACTTGAGCTTAAAAGCGGCCAGTGAGCCTTGGCATCATAACACATGAGAAGTAGTAGTTCTCGTCTGCTCTGCAGATAAATACAACATCTATGGACTGAGGTCGTCGTGTACATATGCTCAGCGTGGTAATGTAGCAGGGAGGAGGGATGATATTATCTGGTGATGAGCTCAGATTGCTAGGAGCCCGCTTTTCGGTTGATGCACAGGCACGGCAGGATACCAAAAATGTACCAGGCGGGTTTGCGCTGGGCACTAAATGGCTTTGATGCCGGGCACCAAACTCGCTTCACGCAAAGTCTGCATTTGGTCCGTGCTGATGCTCTAGATGTAAGAACGCTTGCGTTCACCCCGACTTGATACAGAGGCCCTCTGCAAAGTCACACAGACACTGTTGATGAATTCACAACCGTCTCGTTCACCATTGCAACTGGCACCAAATCATTTGAAACTAAGCTTAAAAGCGGCCAGCTTAAGCTGTGCACCAATTATTTTCTGGCTGTGTAGTAGTGCAAGTCCTCCTGGCCCATCGTGTCCGCTTTGTGGTCATTGTCCTAATATTACGACGTGGATCACCCGCGGTTTCAACAATCCCACCTTGGCGACCCCAGCACCATAACGTCTACTATGTGAGGTGATCACGTCTTTCACCTGACCCCGTTCCCCAAGGGGCACTACGCGTCCATTCACTGGCAAGTATTCAATTTTCGGGGTCTATGGACCGATATATCATTATTATACAGGATCCCTGAGTAAAAGATGAACTTACGCAAAGTAAGTAACATCCGCGAGCATACAAATCCGAGTCAGTGGAGTAACGACTCTGCAAGGTCAGAGGCAAGGTCGTAGTAAAAGTGCGAGCAAAACTTGGATGCGGCGCATTGTTGCGGTAAGTAAATGAGAATGAGTTCACGGCACAGTGAATGGCGAATTGGAGTTCAACTGAGGAATCTCAGGTGAAAGCACCAGGCCTTTATGCGGCGGAAGGGCGTGCTTGTGAGCTTCTGTGAGTGTTCATAGTTCTGCTGGTAAAAAATGCCAGAACGACAAGTTACCATAGCAAAGATGTTACAGTACTCTCTCATATGCTTGGCCATCGCTACCCATACTTTTCCGCGCTGTTCTCTATATGGGCGTGTAGACAAGGACCGAAAGAGTTTCAATGTCAGGGCGACGGACAATTGAAATATTGAAAGGAATGCATAATGAGTGCGAGGACTTCGCGAATTCGGAACTTGAAGCTTGACTGAGTGGCTGTGTGAATGCCAAGGTTGGATGCGTTGGGTTCTCGGACCTTTTCACATACCAAGAGTGAGGCAAAATGCTTGTGCCAGCGAGGATGAGATACTTAGCTATCTGTAAGTCCGTCGATCTCTAAACTAGTACTGGATAGTCGGTCTATCGGCGCTCCTTTCCTACGTTACCATCGAACATGCCGGGTTCTGCCTGCCAGAAATCAGTGCCCTACTTCGCCATCATTGTCACCCACCTTGATGTCAAGACCACGCTTTCTCTCCCGCTTTCGAAGCTCCACTGGAAATTGGCACGCACCCATTCTGTCGTGAAACTGCGCAACCTGCGAGTCACCCCACTTGGGATCTTGTCCAAACCCCACGAACCTGTTCTAGTTGCCCGTGAAAGTCGGCAGCCCAATCCTTGGCGACCTGCGGGCTCCAATTCAACTCGTTCATTGCAATTCTTGAGATATTGTAGATTTCATCCCGCGCTTGCTCGGGGTTGTACGACGCCTGTGCAGTCACATAGTCAATTCCTGTAATAGATAACGCTGGATGAAGTGACACCATGTACTCAACGCACAACATAGAACGCCTCAAGTTCCTGGATCAGCGGATGCGTCATTACCTCGTCGGGGGGCCATGCCCACTCAATTATCCTGAAGACAGGAAAGACCCCGACGGTTTTTAGCCGTATCATCATAAAGCTCTCTATGTCACCAATGAAAGACTCATCGCGGTCTGTACGACGGCTTCCAGGTACGAGTCATATTTTTCAAGACAATGTTTTTGCGTCCGTGGGGTCACTCTCGGAATTGCGCGCTCCCACCATCTGTGCAATTCGTTTTTGTCAGCACTGAAAAATGATTTTTCTAGAGGCAGATGCCTACTCGCGTGTAACCTCACCCACTCACCCGCCGGTCGAGGCTTGTATGGATTGCGGAAGCATACATGATGACGTCCTTCTGCTTGCGCACTTCCTGCGTATTTTCGACATCTAAGTACTCGTCGATGACGAAGAACAAGTGCATCACGTCGCAAATAAGGCGAGATATCTCTGTGAAAAGACTCAGCATCCGTAAGTCGCCGACTACACTTTTCGAGCCATCGACGCTCACCGTGGTTCACATGCGGATAGGCCTTGGATCCCAGAAGGGCTATAATATGGTTGTAAAGGCAACAACAGATATCATTTTGTATAACTCACCGCCATCTGTTCATCCAAGTTCCCACTCGTCCGCTAAGTCGCTTAAAAACCTCTTCCTCGCATGCACGCCGGACCATATATTTAGAAACAACCATAGTCCTGGATGTCTCCGGTGTGCAAATGCTTCCGGCAAAGATGAAGGTGCAGGAATTCGAAAGACAGCGTAAGCCTCGGCATACCTGAAAATAAAAAGGTCAACCTAAAGCCTGAGGTCCATATTAATATAATAGAATAGAAGGACGATAACACATGGGTTCTTCGTTGTGATGGGTGGTTTCATGGAATATGATGAGGATGACGAGCCTGTCCGCACAATCCTCAAAGAGAACAAGATTCCCGTGGACGTCAAGAAAAGAATATCAGACAGGGAGATCCAGGACAGAAGCAAAGGAGACTTACTATCGAAGGTATTCGCAGTTGAACGTTGAACGCTGACCACTAGGCAGCATGAAAGGGATATTGAAGCTGTTGCTTGGAAGAAACATGGCAGTCCTGAAGGATTTGAATTCTAGCAAGTCCTGTTCCATTGTTTCAACTCTCAATGAGTCATGTCCGAGTCGACAGCCTGAGTGCCTTGGAAGAAACTTGGAAGAAGAAGAAACCCAGACTCGGATGGTCAAAGCATTCACCGGCCATCCTTCGCCCACTTCATACACGCCATTCTAACCGCCACCTATTATCTGTACTAGAACTGACAAACAAGAACTCATAACAAAAAACCACCGCCCGACATTTACAAGCCCTCCCTTCTCATAATATCCGCCCTCGTGTCCTCCCACTCCAACAACCACCTCCCCATCGCCGCCAGCCCCTCCCTCTGCACCTTTGCAACACTCGCATCCGCCAACCCCTCCTTCGTATGCATATCAGATGTGTGGAACCCATCGCTCAGCGCAATCGGTTGCCAGGGCGTGCTCCACTTGAACAGCCCCGTTGCAGAAACTGTCGCTTCGAGCCAGGGGTCGCCTGTATGAGGGTGGCGTCAGATCCCGGGTCTCGCATGAGAGGAGGCAACGCACGCCTCCCATTCGCTAAAAACAGCCTGTCGACCTCCACCTTCCACCCCTTATAGCGCGCATTTGTCAGCCCGACGTGTGGCACAGGCGGTATGCTGAATGCCGCAGGGAACATCATAGCGCATTGGCGCTGGGGAGCAGCACGTGGTGATTCAGCGAGGCCAGGGGGTGAGTACAACGGGAAACACTCGCACCAACTCATATGCAGGCTGTAGGAGGCGGCTCACAAGGGCTGGGATGTGGGCGGGGGGCGCGTCTGTCAGGAAGCCCAGCTCATTGCACCTGTATGCAATAAGATGGCATAAAATGGGCTGAGGAGGAGGGGACGCACTCAAGCCATGCCCACGACCGCACAGGGTTGTTGATGCTCGTGTCGGTGAAGAACTCAATGGCGGGATCGTACGACCCTAGGCATTCCCTGTGTGCGTGCCGTTCGCCATCACCATCAGCGCTCATGCAAAGCACCACGACGCCACTCACTTAACATCAACGTCCCCACACTCTACGACAGCGCGGTTATCAACGACAGAACATCCCACGCACACGAAGACCACACTCACGGTACTGAAGGTACCCCCCACTCGTCCAGTACTTACCCCACGCTGCCAGCGCGTGCTCTACACCCCACCCCCACGGCCCCGCGCTCTGCCCGTCCCTCACCTCCAACGCATCACAAAATATGTAAAACAGGCTCCCTGGCCCCGACGAAACCCTCAGGTCCTGCCAGTCCCAAAAATTAAGCCGCACTACCGCACACCACTTCGTCATCAACAGCCACAAAAAAAAGGCACAATGTACGCACGGGCAGCAGCGACGTCGTCCAGGTGCGCCAGGTTACCGAGACCGAACAATGCTTTGATTGTCTCGATGGCTGTTTTATTCCCCCCCATGAAGACCGCGTCGATGTGCGCGATGACGGCGACCACGTCCGCCGAGCAGTTACAGGGCATGTGTGCGCGGATGGGCTCGTAGTAGGCCCAGAAGTCCCTGCAGCTCCATAAGCAAAGACACGCGGGGCAGAGCGGGATACACGCACGTGATGGCCTCGACGGCGGCGGACGAGGCATAGCCCGCCCAGAATAGATCAGGCTTGCTACGGGAGACGAGCACATCAGCGCACACAAAAAATGTCCTTTTGCACACACTTGACCATGGCCCAGCTCGTCAGCGCGCCGCTGTAGCTCCCGCCCATCAGCACCCACGGCGCCTCTGCTGGGCTCACACGATCGCCGCCTACCATCGGCAGCACGACGTGCTCCGCAAAGTACGCCATGTCGTCGATCGCCTGTTGGATGGTGTGCAGACGGAGGCTCGGGACGGAGAGGTCCGGCTGTGGGTTGGAGAACCCGAAGAAGCGGTGCTCGAGGAGTACGGTGGAGCCGTGCTGTTGCTGCGCCAGGAGCCCGTTGAGGGTGATGTTTGTGATGTAGCCTATGTAGGCTGTGTGTGTGCCGCGTTAGAAGACGTGTAGGTGGGGTGATGGCGTGCCAGGGCTTACTCTCGCCTGCCCCTTCGCCTGGGGCGCAGAGGATGATTGGGCCGTCTAGAAACGAACAAAGGTAAGGCAATTGCAGGCTACAACGTGATATGCACTTAGTGGTACGCACGGGGCTGGTAGAACTCGGCCGTATGCCAGTACCGCTGCCTAAACGTTCCCAAGCTCGGATTTTTGTGGTCGACGAGCTGGTCGAACCAGTACACCGTGTTGTACGACGCCAACACGGTCCCGTTTCGGCTGACGACGGGCCCGTCGAACGGCGCGGGCACGCTAGCCATGATTGGGCGGGATCGACGTTTGGGTTTGGGTTGGCTGTTAGTGGCAGCGCGGACGAGAGGGGCGAGCAGGAGGAGGGGGAGGCAGAGAGCGAGGCCGGGGATGACCATAAGGGAATGGGACGTCGAGGGCCTACAAGGACATGTTATATGCTAGGCCCTACCCGAGCGTGTGGCTGTGTGGCGGCCCCCGGGTGTGCCCCTTTGCCTGGGATGCATATGCTAGTGCCCACATGCCAGACATCAACGACTCCGAGACTCCAGAGCGCTTGGCAGGTGTCACGCGATCGATTGCATTAAATATTTATGCACCTTTTTTTCAAGACAAAGGCGGAGAAATACCATGAGTCCGTGACCTCTGAAAGAATCATGTGGTAAAATTCACGCCTTTGGCCGGATGAAGGATGAAGCAATGGAGCACATGGGGAGGCCGAGGTGCTCTGGGAGATGCAGCTGGAAAGGAGCACCCAGTACGAGGAGAAGATGAATCCTGACCTTTCCTCCCCGTATTTATTATTCATCTCCTTCCATCATTAGATCCACTCGTGGTTGAAAGGGCTGCGATATGCTGGGGTCTTGCCTTTTTTTCCGAATTTTTTTCGATCCCTGCGCCCGAATCTTGTATCGATTTTTTCCCCGGTATCTTGTTGTGGTATCTGTGCTGGGTGACACGCTCCGGAACAAGAAACCTCCAACAAGGGCCGAGCCCCAGGACTAACTGCGTGTCTCATCGCCTAATCCCCATGCCCCCCATCTCGTTTTCCTTGCCGATTTCTGCACCCTTACTCCTTCGAAGTGTCCACCCATCCGCCCGTCACACTCCTCTCTTAATTCCTACCCGCCCAGTGTTTCTTTCCGTTGGCGTTCGTAGAATATGATGAGTTATTTGGTTTATCGGTCTCGAACCTATGTCCCCGAAATCGGTCACCTGGCGTGGAGAAATGTAGACCAAGGTCTGAAAAGAAGTGGGGTTTGGGACGAAGTTAGCGAACCCGCGACTGATGGGGCAAAAAACGACCGCCCTTTGATGTTGCACCGTGCATATAATTCAGAGATGAGCCGTCATTCTAATCAAACTTCCCCTCAACTGCCAGTGGAAACTGAAATCAGCTGCACCAAGATTCCAGCTCAACGACGGGGTGTGCAGTTCCTCTAGACATCGTAGTGAGGATGTACTACTGTGCGTCGTCCCTCTTCCTTTTGACAATACCCCCTTGCATCCCTCCACCCCACCTCCCGCCTATCCTGACCCTCTTCTTCACCTTATTCCCAAATATCTGCCTCGCCTCCTCACAACCACCCTCATCCTCATTCAGACGTACGCAATCAGACCGCCCGCAACTGCCCATACTCGCCGGCCAAACGCACCGGGTCGTACTGGCCGCCGAGGAGCTTGTAGCACAGGCTCTCGCACTGAGCAATAGCGGAGAGGCCGCGGTACTGGACCTTCTCGGCGTAGAGCTCCAGGGAGTTTTCGGGGAACTTAAATGAGCGCGGTGAGTTCGCGGGTGGGGCGGTCTTTCTCGCCGAGAAATTCTTGCGTGTGCGTGGCGCGGATGATGATCTGGGGAGTAGTAGGTGAGTGGCTTATCCAAAGTCAGCGTCGACCTTTCATCCCGAAACATTGCAGTCCCGGTGGCAGTGCCGTATAGATGGATCCATACCTTTGAGGTTTGGACGATGAATGGTGTCGGGATCACACAATCTCTTCGTTGTAACAACAATGTAAATGCAGACTAAGTGACATTTCTATGCATTGCAATACGAGTCCATGCCTGTGAGATCAAATATAACAACCCGCCCATCGTCGGTGCCCAGAGCAACACAATCTCCATTCCAGGTTACACAATTACGGCTGGCGGGCCTGCACGAAACGGGAACCCAACAAAGTCGTCGCTGCTGAGGGAAGGAGCAAACCCAGCCGTCGACAATGATGTAACTAGATGTGGGTCGAGTGGCACTTGATGAAGCAACAGGAGGGCACCGCGATAGCGAAGACTGGGATGAAGTTGGAGCAGTTGCAACTGAAGCGGCAGAGAAACACCATTCAATGCTGTCGAGATGCACACCGCTGACTGCATCCCATAATCGGACAGTGTTGTCAGAAGACCCAGACACAACACGGGTGCCATCCGGTGAGAATGCGACCGAATAAACAGGCCATAAATGTCCCTCCAGCGTGTTGAGGTGTGTACCACTGACCACATCCCACAATCTAACAGTATTCAGTATTGTCTCCGATGCGAGTGCCATCCGGTGAGAACGCGACCAGCGCAAGTCTGTACTAAACTGCCCTTGTCAGTGATGGTCGTGGTCGCGAGACACTGGTCAGTGAAGATCTCTGAGCTCACGAGGGATATCATCTCCGAGTCCCTTCAAACTATAGCTACGCCTACACGAACACCTACACCCATTCAAGCTTCCCGTGGTGCCACTTGTGATCTCTGTCGTTTCTGAATCGTTTCTGAATCCCAAACCGACATACGTGTCCTGGACACATCACGCGTGCACGTGCAATGCGAGGAACTTAGGGATACGCTGCGGCCACCACCACCACTCGCGTTTAGTGTTCACCATCAAGACTGAAGCTGAGTGTGCCAGCGTCCCAACGTATGAGATAGTTGATATATGTACAGCGTGGGGGCGGATGACGGGATGATGGGGGGCAGTACGATGAAGACAGCTGCGAACATGTAAACTTGACTAGTAAGACCCGTAACTTGAGCTTGGCTGCAAAACAGGTAATATTCGTAAGAAGATAAAAGCAGTCAACAAAGCAGGATGGCAATAAGGAAAATTGCTACGACAGGGAACGACATCATAAGATGAAAGCATAATGTGGTGCCACTGAAATTGAATCAGCTAGGTAATATATTATCAATTGTGTAGGCAAACTGGAGGACGAACATAGACTATTACGGGACTGGCTTCAAGTTGTGTCAACGTGTAGTGTCCGGCCGCTGTTGATGTCAGACTTGTAGAACTTCAGATTACAAAGCAAAGCGACATAACACCCTGACGTACCCTCTCCGAAAATCAAAAAATTGCACAGTGTATTCATTAAAACATTTTCTGGTGCTGGACCAATGAACGTACCCACTGACAATACAAGGGTTAGCATATCAATATTTGGTGATGAAAGGGAACTTACTCTCTAAGCATGAAAGACATTCAATATTTCATTGTCAGTCCACAATAAGTGACAAATGAGACATACTCGCTAAGGTGGTGTATCCAAGAAAGATCATAAATCACCATAATGTGCTCAAAGACGTTACTCACGATCTAGGGAGAGAAAGAGCGCGAGAGCATGTGAAGAGCAAAATTTACAGCATCGGGAACAGATCACATACTGTCTGAAGTGGGAACGAGCCACGAGAGGGTCATGAGCAGGATTTGCGGCAACAGTAGCAGATCACATACTTCCTGAGGTGGGAACAAGGCCCCGAGCGGGTCAGGAGCAAGATTTGCGGCAACAGTAGCAGTTCACGTACTACCTGAGGTGAGAACAAAAGCGCAAGGGGGTCGGGAGCAGGATCAACAGCAACGGGAGGAGACCACATACTCGCTGAGGTGGGAAAAAGGCCACGAGTGGGTCAGGAGCAGGATTGGCAGCAACAGGAGCAGACCACAAACTTCCTGGGTAGGGAACAAGGCCACGAGAGGGTCAGGAACGGGATTGGCAGCAACAGGAGCAGATCACGTACTGGCTGTGGGAATAAGGCCGCAAGGGGGTCAGGAGCGGGATTTGCAGCAACAGGAGCAGATCACGTACTGTCTGAGGTGGGAACGAGGCCATAAGTGGGTCAGGAGCAGGATTTGCAGCAACAGGAGCAGATACACATACAAACTGAGGTGGGAACAAGGCCGTGAAAGGATCAGGATCAGGATTTGCACCAACAGTAGCAGATCACGTACTGCCTAAGGTGGTCACGAGAGGGTCAGGAGCAGGACTGGCAACAGCAGGAACAGATCACGTACTGCCTGAGGCGGGAATGGGGCCGCGAGAGGGTTAGGAGCAGGGTTTGCAGCAACGGGAGCAGATCACGTACAAACTGAAGTGGCAACGAGGCCGCGAGAGGGTCATGAGCAGGATTTGCTGCAAGGGCAGCACATCACATACTTTCTGAGGGTAGGATCAAAGTGAGCAAAGCAAAGCTTTCACACAGAACATGCTAGCTCACATGCTGTCCGGGGTGAGAACAAAGTGTACACACAAAGAGGTGATGGTTAGTGTCCATTATTGTGGTCACACGAGGTTACCTACAAACTGGGGCATATAATTTGTCATTATATGGCTTTGCAATGAGACCACTTACGTTCTGTGACGACACAGGCCCTCAGTACACATATGTGAAGTTGTCAAGCCAAATGGTATACCTTCTACACATCATTTCAAAACTCACATCAGAAAGTGCATACCTTCAATCATCATGCAATTACTTACGATCTGAAAAGACAACCATGTGTCGATGTTACACCTAAGACTCCAAACCACCCCCCACTGAGAGAACACTTACGTCCTGCGATAAAATGCACAGTTAGCGGTCATAATCCCGATTACTTAGTCGCTAGTACACTGACCAACTGTAGATATTGGACGACGGGAAGTAAGTATTCACTGCTTGTATGCAGCCAGATCGCACCTTTGCATGGTTCTCAATATTCCGGATGACCTGCACTAAACCAAAGCCACGTCGAAATTTCTAGAGGGACATTTGTTAGATTAAATGGTAAGTAAACCAACATTGCACGAACGTTCATCGCTGACAGCGCTAAAGGAAGGCTGTCCAATGGCCGCTTGTACCCCTTCAACAACAGAGTGTTGACCCAGCAGTCCAGAGACCGAGACGCAAAATCTCGCAGGGAACTCAAAGCTGCAGCAAACAAATTGCGGACATTATTCTCGTCACTGGCCAAACCTTCACGGAAGTGGTAGCACCAATTTAAAGCGGCGTACACCTCCCGCTCGTCGAAAAAAATCCCATCCCTCGGTTGCACCGCTAAGACTTTCAAACAATCAATCGCAATCAGAAAGTGACGAGTCAGCGGATCGATGAAAAATTCGACCGAACGCTCCTGCGATATCAGACAGTCCCGGAGGGATGTATGGATCAGCCGGATGGCTTGGTCATCAGTCTCAGGGATTATGAGGATGGACTGGACACCCAATAAGGTTTGCACGATGTCTGATTCTCGGAGATCAAGCAGATGCGCGAGGAAAGTGAGAGGCAAAGGGTTGCGAAGAAGCATGACGGTGCCAATGACACGGTCGAAATTACCATCACGAAAGGCGTCTGATAGCACTTGTCTATAAAGACCATCGAGACCTGTTGGCGCCGTCAAAGCCCTTTCTAAGGTATCTTGCGGAAGGTGATTTTTCTCAGAGATCTTCATCATCAAAGTTTCTGCAAAGATGAATGAACCATCGCACTTCGACACGAGTGAGCTGAGATCCGACTCCGAAGGCCACGGCCGAGGTATGTATCGCATGACTCGAGTATTTTCTCCGTGGATGGTAGTTAGGCGAGACCGCAAAAAACGGCGGATGTCACCGCTGGCATCGAAATCTACTAGAGACAAGGGATACACCGCCGAACGGGCCGAAGGAGTGTCGAGTTTCTTCCTGATATGTTCCTCGACTCTGCTTGTGATAAAAAACCGAATAGGTACTCCACGATTCGTCCGCATCGCATCGATCACGATCTCAATAAATTCGCCCATGGCATCCTTGTCATCGCACTCATCGAGAGCATCGATAACAATAATGGGAGCAAAAGAGGAAATGGAGTGGCTCGCCACCCGAACGGGGTCCATGAGAAGCTTTTGGAACTGATATTGGAGTGATTGATTGGTGATATATGGTTCTCGTTTCAGGGTGTCTTGGATCAATGGTTTTGCAGCTGGCATAGAAATGGAAAGCTGATAGGAAAGTGTAGGTATAATGCGAGCAATGGTACTGCGGTTCTCCGTCCCTCGCAGAAAGAAGAAACTGGAGGCAAGCTTCTCTTTGGCAGCGTACCAGTCGGCGATGGCCTGCGATATTGCGGACTTTCCGTACCTGTTTTTGTGGCCAAGCAGCTGTCAGCGTGGGTAATGACTGCGACAGAAAGGGACTTACCCAGCTGGCCCGCTCAGCCAACAAATCGGATAGCCATTTCGTTCCTCAATGCATTGCCTGATCGCCTCGAGAACGCCCTTACGGGTGCCTCGGTGACATTTGGAAATTGGACCGCTACGATTATATGTGGCCTCCATCACAGGCCGAAGCGCCAAGTAAAGATCTGAGGTCGCATCGTGAGGTTCAAAAAAAAAAAGACAATGAGTCACTACACACCAGGCTCGGGTTCGTTCTGCTGCATAAAAGGTCAGATCTTGATCGCCAATACGTGACACGACCCACCTGTCCTAGGTGATAATTGATGAATGTGTTGTTATTGTTGTTGCCGCCGACGATGGCGTTGCGGATTTGCGCATTGAAGCTATCCCCATGATTTCTAGAGACGCTCATGGTGTTGGTGTGTTGCACGCGAATAGCGCTCAGGTCAGCTGACAACCCTAACCCGTGCCAGTAAGTTGGACCAACAGAGTATTGTTGCGCATGTTACATGATGTAACAGGCCTGCAGGTCGTCCGAGTCTCTTTGTGCCAGCATTCCGTCACTCGACAGTTCAAGCGCTCAAGGTGGAGTTCTTGGGTTAGGTGCGTTGTCTGCTTTGCATTGTTCTTGGGAGGGCGGGACTGATTGTGTGCGTAGGATTTATCGGGAAAACCATTGGTAAGTCATGGCCGGCCTTTGGCGGTTGTGTGCTGACTCGTCGGGTGTTAAGTAAACCTTCACCAGGCAGTGTTCCCGGCGTAACGCGTGGTACCGAGTTCATGGACGGGGAGAGGACAGGGCAGCGTCACGGCATCCTGGGGTCGTACGTCGATATTGTCGACGTCAGATGGGTGCGTTGCATTGCGTGTTTCGACAGATGTGGAGTGTTCATTGTTGATCGTTTTGGTTGGCGCCTAGTGCGGGCTGCCGTTGAAGACGAAGGAGAAACCAAAGGCGCTGTTCACGGATTGCGAGATGTGTGATATGTTCAAGTTTCCGGTGTACAAGTATGTTAACGAATATTCCTTCAACTCGTCCATCAGATTTCATAACCTCAGCATGTCGGAACCGGAGTTCGTCTTTTGCTGCTTCTCTGTCACTCAGGTAACCAAAATCATTGATACATTTCGTTCAGGCATATAAATAGAAGAGGGTCGACTCGAATGGGCGCAAATGCCTGTCCTTCGGTCTCCACCGATAGACTTGGAAGCCAAGACTCATAATCAACTGACACAAGTAATATTGATGCCTACAACGTTCAAACTGCCCTAGGGTGATCGAGATACTTATATCTCAGTGCGTGCGACTTCTAACCATGGCCAACCGACTTGGACGTCTCGCAGAATACATGAGGCCGAAGAACGGAACACGTCATGATCTGGCAATCTCCAAGCGGAACTGACACGGAGACGGTGGTCCAATGATAAAAGTATGTCTTCGAGTCTTTAAGTTCCACATCTCCAGCCTATACATATGCCAAACTTCGCTGCTCGGAAACAGTCACACATTGACAACCAAGCACGCTTAGGTCTCCAGCTGAGCTGTCCCATTCACTCAGAGTCCCATTGACCGGCTTCGCATTTGCTTACGCCGTCCTCCCATCCCTGCTATCGTCCGTCCTCCAAGCCCTGCTCCTCCTGCTCCTGGTCACACTCCCATCCCCTCGACTTCCAAGACGACTGGCATATGTTCACTCGTGACCTCAACGGCGTAGCAATAATTATTTGTTGAAGTGAGCTCTCCGCTGCCATTCATGCTGGCTCATAGGAATCGATGCGCTCGACTGAACGACAAAATGAACACCAAAGGGTCAGACCAAGGTGAGAAAGGTGATGGGGCAAGTTATCTTGCATGCGTGCTGCCTGCACACCACGTACTATTTCACGATCGCAGACACGCGTTCAAGTTCGTGAATACTCAAGCACCTGTACCCACACCTCCCGCACTTCCCACTCCATCCAAAGCCACTAATAGCTCTGTAGCACTCCGGCGAGCTCACATGGCAACAAACTGATTGATTGACCATAGGCTTACAGCGTCCCGGATCACATGGGAAGCGGAGAGAAATGAGGTGGTTCACTTATTACTTGGAATACAGAATTGTTTGCTTGGAAATATTTCATGGCTGAGTGGAATAACGTAGAACATTCCATACCTCGATCTCAACAGTGCTTAAGTTGATTGCTCAGTTATGCCTTCCCGCTAGCAAGCCAATCTCAGCGCACGCTCCTCCTGCATCTGTTCTTTCTCCTTCTCCTCTTTCTGCAAGTACTTTCTAAGCTCTTCCATCCACATCGGATCGCCATGCGCCATCATGATGAGCTCATCTCGCATAGTAGCATCAGCCCCCTCTGCATCCTCATCGACACTTTCGAGGACTAGGATATCATGGGCCGTCTCGAAGGAGAATTGCTCCAGCCCCACTCTGGCTGCCTTCTCTCCACCATTGGGGGGGGGGATGGGATTGATCGTTGTGATGGTTGGTGTTCGTGGCCTGCATGTTCGAGTGCAAGGCTTCTCGGTAAAGCTCGATCTGGTTCAACACAGAGAAAGGCATGATGAGGGGAGGGTTCATCCGTTTAAACTGCATTCAAAGTACAATCAAAAAAAATACTGCCAATGATCAAATGAATGACTCACCGGCCTCGACGTAGGCATAAGGAACCGCCTCGGAACGATACTAAGCCATGAATCTCCGAACATCAGCAAAAGCGCAGAAACTCACCTAAGCTTCCCACACTCCCCCTTCTCTTAGAAGGCGTGACCAGATCACATCACACCTTCTACTGAGAAGGGATTTCCCTCAAAACCCTTACCCGCTGAAAGTAGGCTCGCCAACCCTAAGCTCGCACTACAAAGGCGGTGGCCACACTTCTTTTGGGAAGCACGTGGGCTACCCTTTCAGGAAGTGAGCGCTATGTTGTACCCTCACACTCATTGTCGGCAACGACGAGCTCGACCTTACCTCTAAATACTTAGTTTTATTGTGAATTTTTCTGTGCACCTTAATAGTAACACTGTATATTAATAAAGCGCAAAGAAAATCATAGAATTATGTCTACTACTGTCTGACATGGAAAAATGGGTGGTGTGCTGTCTGAAACAACTCTAAAAGGTGGGTGGGAGTGAGGAGAGGGGGAGTAGAATGTGAATGAATGGCATTGAAAGGGCAGGAGGTGAATCAGGTGATAGAGAATGGGAGTGGCCGGTGGGTGGCATAGGCAGGCGGTCCTCGATGTCCTGTGCAACCACCAGCATGGCTCATCACCAAGCAGCTCTGAGATGGTGCAGGGGGTGGCAGACGGCAGATTGAATGGCTCTGGGGTGGCAGGAGGTGATAGGTGGTGGGGAGTGCGAAGTAGACGGCATAGACAGGCAGACCTCGATGTTCTGTGCAACCACCAGTGTGGCTTGCCGTCAAACAACTCGGAGACAGTGCGGGGAGGTGTGTAAAAGGACAATGGGACAGTGTTGGAATGGCAAGGAGTGATAGGCGGTGGGGAGTGCGAAGTAAATGGCATAGGCAGATACACCGGGTAGCCCTTGATGTTCTACGCAACCACTGATGTGGCTCACTGTCAAACGACTTAGAGACAGTGTGTGCGGGTGTGTGTGTAAAAGGTGAATAGGACGATCTTAGAACAGCAAGAGGTGAGAAGAGAAAGCGACAGTGTTAGTGGGCGACACAACTGTTCCAGGGGGTGGGCTACCCTGAGCTGCTGTCAGGAACCTCCATAGCTAGATTTCCGAATGAATTTACTTAGCAAGCCTTGAAACTGAGAGAATCCTGCTCTCAAAGAGCGGGAGCAGGCTGGTCGCTGCAGTGCCAACTGGCAAGTTCCTATTTTGAAATCTCAAACTTAGAACACGTGTCCTCATTGCTTTCTGCCCTTTACCACCATGTCCTGGCCAGGCTGGGGCATTCCTGTCAATATTCCAACCCCTACCTATGTTACTGATATGCCCATCCCCTTCAACAGACTCAAGTTCAATCAACTGGGTCTGTATGACCTTCGACAAAGGATTGGGGTTCTTCAACATGCTTGTGGTGTGTTTACAAAGTACCAGGCTAGGTTCTTGGCCAGCAATATTGCATGGGGCTCATAAAGATTGTCCCTCTGGGGCAGTTTCATCCTTTTTTCAAGGCAGCCCGTGAAGGGACAACAACACATGAAGAACAGAACAAGCTCTGTCAACAAGTCATTGAACTTCTCTTTGACATAGTGAGTATCCTGAGTATTCCCAGTTCGGTTTTGCTAACTCATCTGCAGGCTACTCTAAGCAATCGTGCATTTGGGGGGTGCACAATGATCATGCATGTAGATGGGATGCAGGTGCCGAATTCTCCGGCCCTGCCTGAGTATATCAAGGCCAATGTATACATTCCACCACTGTTTATCGAGGAACATCTCATTTAGCCCTCTGCAGTTGCATGTATCGTCCAGCACTATATCGAAGACCTCGCAGTCCCAGCTGTCATTCGGTGGAAGAATGCAAGTCATAGCACTCCAGGCTTAAATTGGAGGTTCAACAATGTGGGTTCTGGTGACACCCCCCCACCAAATAATACAGATCAGCCATTAATTCCACTGCCCATCATGCTGAGGTTGTCACATTGCATCTTTTGTGGATGCACATTGGGCAGCTTAGATTGGGGAGATACTTGTTTCAGCCAAGATGATTCGTCAACCCTTATCTCGCCTCCCTCACCCCTGTCGTCACCCATCTCAAGCTCCTGTGCTGACGACAATGAGGCCATGTACCTGCAAGAGGAGTTAGAGGAACTGAAGGCTGTTTTGTTAATAGCAGATGAGGAAGCAGAAGTATCCTGAGGTGTAATCCAGTCCTTACACAGCAAAATCAAGCTACTTTTGACACACCTATCCGCTGCTATGTCCGAGTTAGGGACTTTATGGAAGAATAAAATGGTACTACTGGCCCCAGATTTCAGAGGTTCTTCACCAGTATGTTACAATCTATCTCTGTCAACATAGTGTCCAACCTCTATATTCTAGTTGAGAACATCCACGAGGACTTTGTTGAATTCCTCCCAAGCTGCTACCTCTGTGCAATGTCCAGAACCTATCAAGAGCTTTGGCCCCGAGTCAGCTAAGGCAATTGACCGTCACTTGTTGGCCCACTGTGTCCACACAACACTGTATAGAATATGTGACGAATTCACCATGGAAACTTGGTCCACTGAACTTGGAAAGCTATACCCCGAGAAGATTGTCGTGGACCTGGTGAATGCCATGCATGCTGATGTAGGCCATGTTCTTCTTTTTTGTTCGAGTTCTTAGATTGGTTTCGTGGTTTGCCTGTCTGTGCCTGTTGCTGTGACCGTTTAAGTTTTTCATCTCGTTATGTAAACTTTGCTTCCCATCGAATTACTGTTTGTCACTTGACTGAAATTCAATTAGACAAATTCCTCCATCAACAAGCCATACCTTTTTTGTTCTGTCCCCATTGGTGGGTCCCTGTTCAATGCTGTGTTGTCGCTTCACTGAAGTTTCATCCAATTAGACGGAGTCCCCAGGTTGCCACTTAACCGAAGTTTCACGGTCCCTGGTGTCAACTTGACATATGATACCTTATGTGTTCTGTCCCAATTGGTGGGTTCTCTACTATTCCAATGTCATGTCGTCGCTTGACCAGATTTTCACCCAATTAGATGAATTCCATGCTGTCAACTTGTTCTATCCTGCCAATTGGAAAGTTTCATATTCTGGTGTGACTCATTTCTCATCATTTAACCAAAGTTGCAACCTGCCGCCTCTGTCATCTACATGTATCAGGCCATACCCTATTTGTCCCCTCCCGCCGGACAGTAAGTTTCACCCTGTATGTAATTCTGTTCAATATCTAATTAAATTAGGTTGATTTGCCTGCTGCGGGTTGCATACCAAATATGGTGCCTACTCTTACCATCAAGTCCTCTGCTGTTTGTCCAGCCAGGTGGCAGCACAAGCAAGCACCTTGTACAGCACAACAGCGTGCCCTCAGGGCTGCCTCTTGTGCAGCAAGGCAGGCAAATATTGATCAAGCAGTTGGTGAATGGTACTCTGCTACCTTGGTCAAGGCTGGGCAGCTTGCTGCTGTATATAACAAAAAACCACGCTATTTCCTTGATCTTTTTTTTTCAGGGTGGTGCACGCATGGTTCAAAAGTGCAAGAAGATGAACCCATGGAATGTGTGGATAAGTGTGCAGGCAGAAATTGCCAATGGTGGTACAAAAGTCATTTTTATGTTATAATTACAAACTCACATTACTACAGACACCACCATCGGCAAAGCATTGCATTTAACAGAGGTGCAACAATCTACCAAGGCTCAATATAATGCACTCACCGCCGAGGAGAAAGCTGTGCTCGCTGAAGAATTCTGTGCATGTCCAGAAAAGGTCATTCGGGTTAATGCCTGCAGCCGCACACTTGACGTCTTGAATGTTGTCAACAATATGCAGTCCCTTGTAAGCTGCTGTCGGTGATGCATTCACCATATGTGGAGCTAACATTTACTAAAGCTAACAGGCTTGAACAGTCGTGTCGGTATACAAGGATTTTTCTGCATTGTCTGCACTGCTGCAAATTTCCATATAGAACCCCAGTGGTACTTTACATCATCAGAACTTCGTGACTACATGAAGCTTGCAGTTCAGCACCAGTGGGATATTGGGGCGGTGGGCGCAAAAATCAAAGCATTTGCCATTGCTGGGTGTGATGTTGCCAGTTGGTATTCTAATGTGTTTTGTGTACCAATATCACTAACGGGGCTCTTTTTCAAGACTTACTCACTAGCTCAAAGCAGAAGGCTGATTATCTCAAAGGCCAAATTCATGATCGGATCAATGTCATGCTAGGTAGGTGTGTTTTTCAGTGAATATATTGCCACTAACCATATTCTTGTAGTCGAGATCACAGGGCGACCTAATATCATCATGCAATATGTTAACTATGAACATGCAATAGTTTTACGACTGGGTGTTGAGCTGCAAGGGTGGACCCATCCCATGTGGGCCAACCTAAGTGAACTCAGTACAAGCCTGCCACCCCTTCAGACTTTATTTGATGCTGTTAAAGATGGGAGCTGTAAATTTTTGAAGCTGACTCGTGAAGAATGCAGGGCTCGGGAGGTGGAATATCAGCACAAGATTAAGGCTGGTCAGGTTCAGGTTGGCATAAGGAAAAAATGGAAGGATGCCGGTACCAAGTGAGGGTCAAACACTACTGCAGGTGGGAGCAATGTGCAAAGAGATGAAGAAGAAGAGAGTACAGATGATACTGATAGTAGTAGTGACTAGTGACTAGTGAATGTCAATATGTGTAGTTTGATCTCAAAGTTTAGTGCTGTCTGTGCAAGTTACTAGTGCTTGAGTTACTGGTGCTTGACAATTTGTGTTGTCTGAGCACGTTTTTTATCTGTAACTATATCATTGCAGGAATGCATAATATATGTAGTCCCACAGTTTGATGAGTTATTGACTATGGGGTCAAGTTGCAGTGACTGACGAGTTATCCAGTTATCCACTATTGGCCGGGGTCGATGGCTAGTACTACAGTTGCAGTCACTGGCCAAAACCTCCGAATTCATGAACCAAATCCTTGTCATTTAACAAGCTCTGTCATGGATACACAGATACATTTATAGCGACGGATTCTCGTTCACTATGATAGGGAAAGGTTTGCTACAAAGTCGGTTAAATGACCAACCTCCACAGCTGCTGCATCATTGTCCTCATAAGGCTGTTCCTCTTCTCCAACATGACCACCTAATGTCAACAACTCATGCATCCACAGAGGGGATGGGACATCTGCACTGATAGCAGGGTTGTGTCCAACGTGAAGCCCTGGTAGTAATAGCCCCAAGAATTCTTTGAGATATGACGTGTCAATGAGCTGGTGTATGATCACAGTATTAATTCGTTGTTGGTATTCCCACTGTGTTTGCAATTCATGAGCGAGGGGTGGGTTGACAATTATCTGCAAGGAGATTGCATGATAATGATCAGCATGGTTGTCGAACATAAATGCCATAAGACAATGAATTTCAACATTTAGCTGCTGAATCTCAGACTTGGCAGCCTTGATCTTGAAATAAATATTCATAGCCTCACAATGTGCTGGCTGAGCCTAGGGAAGTTGACAGATATCCTGGCGAGTGTCTCGCAAGAGATCAAACTCAGCAAGAGTCATAGTCTCGATCACTTCCGTCCAAGAGAGTTTCGGGCGTGGCAGGTTGAGTTGTTTGGCACAGTCATTGTACTTATTCCGAGCATGTTGAATAGCTGTGGCATGACTCTTCAACGCCTTTCCAATCTTTTCATGCTGCTTGTAACCTACACAATGAGCTGGGGATAGATATGTAGTAATTGAACATACCTATGCCACTTATTCCGAGCTTCGTCAATTCAAAAAGACGCTGAACAACTAGCCGTTCCAAGTGGTCAAGAGCCCTGCAGTATTTTTGCTCGTGAAGTACAGTAAGGGCTGCTGCATATTCAGCTGAATCGGGAGCCCACCGGTGCTCAATGCCAAGAATCTGCTCAATTCAGCATACCTCGTTTACGGCCATCCAGCGCTTATGGGAAGTCATGTAGTGCGTTTTGATCACAGTAATTGCCTTTTTTGTAATACCTTGGTGAATAATAGCATGATCGAGGTTGTCGAAATCTGCCTTGGCCTGGCTAGATTCAATGCTATACGTGGTTAATACAGGAACCACAATATCAAAGAAAAAACCTACCCGACAGCCTGTAGTTTAACAAGAGCTTCCATATAAGTGACTGTCTTGACAGTCTCATGTGGCTCAGTCTTAAGGTCCTGGAGGTATTGTCGTTCACTTTCCAGATATTGCTCGTAGTCAGCAGGCCCGGTATGGAGTTCTTTAGCGAGGCAGTCAAGTTTGATGCCTTCATCGTGAATGATTGACAGGGCTTGCTCATAATTCCGAAATATGAAAGTTCCTGAATTGATCAATGTTGGTTTAAATTATATTATGATATGAATTATGCACCTGATGCGGCATACTTGTCGTCATCATGAAAAATAAAATGTTCTTCAATTTGTTGGTGGCAGTGGAATGGTGTGGCTAAATGAGTTCCACAAGCCAGCTCATTTGACTTTGAGAATGTCTGCTCGCATTTCTCAAAATCTTCGAGTCCAGCACCCTCAATATACATCGGGTGCCAATGGACTTGGCAACCTCGGTTATGTGCATGACCATGAAATGCAGGCACGATACCACATAACCGGTTTTCAGCAGCCTTCGGACTAGTGTTTCCAAAGTTCAGTTTGGTCCAGTTTTTGCTCTTTTTGGTCAAACCAGAAACCAAACTCTGAGTTCAGTTCAGACATTTTGTCAAACCAAACCAAAACCAGTACAAACCATTTATTTATTTCTCTTGCCATCAAAACCGAGTCTGAAACTGTTTGTGCATACTACAAGTGGCTGCAAGTCGCCTGCATTCTCGAAAACACATCTAACAAACTACAATCGACCAAAACCATGCTAAACTGTCGTAGACAGGACCTTGTTGTCACCTGCGAGAGAAAATGGTGCAGGCATGTTCCGTTCAGCCCCCTCAATTTCACCCAACACAGAAATGATACCGCCTTTGTATCCACCCTTCAGAATTTGAAGGGATTTGAACATGTGTGGGCTAAGAAGGTTACGGAAATCAGTTCCAATGTGTCGCATGCTTGAGAAAGCCTGTTCTAATGGAACTGAAGATCCCGGAATAGCGAGATAGTCACAGGTAGTGTTGCTCCGGCTCCGGCTCTGAGCTGGCTGGGAGCTGCGAGCTGAGCTGATTTTAAGCCAGCCGGTCACCGGCTCGGCTAAGGCTGCGCACTGGCTCACGGCTATGGCTGTCAAAAATCCAAAGCTGCAAGCCGCCAGCTTATATATGTATACTAGTATTTTAATCATATTGCATAGTATACTAATTATAATTATTAATAGATCATTTTTCAGGCTGTGGACTGACTTTTGCAATTTGTTCAGCCCATGGGTGTGTTTGTTTTCGCGCACACTTGGCCTCAGCCACCGAATTTGAACTCAGCCACCCACCTCAAGACTCCACCAACCGCTCGAGAAAGCGGTAACCACGGGCAAACAAAGTAAGCAAACATTTATTTACATATTTATTTAATGTACTGTATATATATATAGGTACACTTCGTGGTTCAACGTGTCTGACGCGGCACCCACCACCACCACCAGAACCGACCCCACGCTCTTCAAGAGAGTGCGGGGTGTTCGATTTCAACTTCAGCCCCACACCCATCCACCACCTACCACACCCCCCACGCTCTTCAACAGAGCGCGGGGCGTTTGACTTCGACTTCGGCCCCCACGTGATCCACCACCAATGCCACCCCCGCGCTCTTCAACAGAGCGTGGGGTGTTCATTTTCACTCACCCAGCCCCACCTACCATGTATCCCACCCCCACGCTCTTCAACAGAGCGCAGAGCATTCAAATTTATTAGTATAAACTACATACATGCCAGCAGAGCCAGCGAAATGCTGGCTCTGGCCAGTAAGTATTTTTAAATAGAAAAATAATAATTTTTATAATATATACCGGCTGCGCGCCGACTGTAGACAACCGCAGCCGGCTGTATACGGCTCGTGGCTATGGCTGGCGAATAATGGGTAAATTAGCCAGCCGCAGCCGCAGCTAACTTAGCCGGCCGGCAGCTAAGCCAGCTCGAGCAACACTATGTGGAGAAGAACGAACTTGATTGACAAAGGCTAGGATCTTGCCTAAAAGATCTTTAGGATTGAAGTCAGTGTTCTCTGCTGAGTTCTCATCTATCTCGTCTGGCTCATCCTTGTCCGACTCGAACGATGCTATCATAGGATCTTCATCTTCTTCGTCTTCTTCATCACCATTCTCCACCATGGCCTTACTCAACTTTCGCTTCATCAGGCGGATAGGAGTCGGTGCAACGGCTTCGATAAAGGCCTGTGTCGCGCAATGGATGGAGTGTTCCATGCAATGTCCATGTCGCTCCTTTGTGACCCAGATTTTCTGAGATGGGTCAACTGCTTTGGCAATATACTTGATAGCGCTACAGCAAGTTGTTGCATTGTCAGCAATGCCCCAGCCAAGCTATGGTACGAAGAACCATTAATATATGTCAGTAACATAGTAATTCCCGTACCTTGTCCGTATTTAGTATGCCATATTCCTTGAATGTATTGACAAGAATTTCCCCTGTGTTGGCACCTGTGTGTGGTCCTTCGATCAGTGTGAATGCAAGCAGTTGATCGTGGAGTTGCCAATCCTTGTCAATCCAATGTGCAGTGATAGTGAGGAATGGATCAGATGTGTGTGAGGTGCCGGTGTCGAAGGTGAAGGAAACAAGACTGTTGAGGTTTTTGAATTACTCTTTAATGAGCCCTTTGACTCTCAACGCCTTCCCATATATCTCATCCGTAACGGTTTGGCTGTGGGGGATGTCACAAGGAAGCATAGTGGGCTGCTGATATTGGAGAAGATTACAGAATGATTTTTTTTTGACAAGTTGAAAAGCCTAGACATACTGTTCAAGTTGAGTGTACAAATCTCGGTGAAAGACTTACCTGGTCATCACTGATGACAAGCTCACAGATATGTGAGAGCAGTCTCTCTCATGACCATGTAGGTGTTTTTGGTGTCGATACCAAAAATGGGTCAAGAGAACTCTAAACACTTTCAGTCCCAGGCACAGGTGTGCGTGTGCAACATCCATCCAGTTTGATACCGTGTTTTTCGCAGAGCTCGCGATAATTTGTGTAGTGTTTTCCCCCCTCGTGCCCGATATGCATGCGCAGTGTTGTGGTGCTGCATGATGCTTTGAAGAGGCCTTTGTCGCCGCTCTTTGGGTCCCTCCTACATACAGAGTGAGATGTTGTATGATTTATAGAATGCATAAGACTTACCTGCATATGTTGCACCAATATCCAATGACAGTTCAACCATCTTTTGCGAACTGTCTGGTGAAGGTGATGTCGAGGTCAGCACATCGAGAATCCTTGGTGTGGACTCGTGGTACGTGTTTCTACATACATTGGCTCAGTAATGATCATTTTACAATAAAATTACATACCGATGAATCCATCACAGACAAGCTCTCTAGATCTTGAAGACGACTTGTTGCAGACTTGGCTGTATCATCGTCACTGTCATCCCTTTCAGAATCCTCATCTTGATCTTGTTGATCGTTGTCTTCATCATTGAGGACAATTTGCACAGGAGGTTTCTTCTTGCCAGTAGTTTTTGCTGTAGTCTTTGTCTTCTTTATCGCTGGTCCCTCCTGAGCTGAGTTGTTTCTGGCTCTCTTGTTAGCGGCCACAACCACTATTATGGCTCAAGATTGGGGCTGTCCTGTGCAATTGTTGTAGTCAAGGATGTGGAAGGGATGTAGGAGTTGTCGATGGTGCGGCTGTGAGTGCAACAGGGTCAATAGGCACCTCACTATCAACATCGTGAAAGAACTTGAAGTCTGAGGCTCGAGCCTGCCCATCAGGTGCTTCAGGCATTGGGAAGTAGATGATCTATGTGTGTGACCAGCTTGTTATCACAAAATATTTATTATTTTTAAAAAAACTTGAAAATTAAATAAATAATAAATAATAACCAGTGCAAAAAATCTACGGTTTGGGCGTTCAAAACTGAGTTCGAAGCCGTTTAAATAATACACAGCTGCCTGAACTGCAAACCGGACTTCCAGTTTTGGTTTGGCCAAATCTGGAAACTGAACTGAAACTGCCAGTTTGGTTCCGGTTCAAACCGAGTTCGGATCGGTTCCAAACTGAACTTTGTGAACACTACTTCGGACCAAGCGAGCTCTTGCACAAACATCTCGAGAAGCCACACATGATATCACGTGCAACTGCGAGATCTGGACCATATGTGTCGAGAAGTTTATTGAGGAGCGCAAATGTATATTTCATTCTATTTCCATGGTTAAGTGTGCATAGGTGGAATTGGGTGGAAGAGACCCACAATTCTCCACTATGTATCATATCACAGGTAAAGAGAACATGTCTGTGCTGGCAGACCACTAAGAATATGCCAGCTGCTGCAAAGAGCACAAACATTTTTTTATGTGCTTCTGGATCAGCATTATGCCACCGTTGGATGCAGATGTCAACAGAGGTGGCCAAGGCTTCGTTACCTTCTACTTGCAGCCACATTATATCATCCGAGTAATCCTTGTCATTCTCCTGTAACTCAATTTACACATAAGCTGGTGAACTGAGTGATAAGAAAGTACATTACATCAGCATGTCATTATACTAGGGACCTTCATGACTCTACTCATGGGTGATCCGGATCCGAACCCATAGGTATTTGACTTTCCGGAACTGATACCCAGATCCGGCAGGTTTCAGCCACCGGGTGATCCGGATCTGTGAGTCAGGTACCTGCTGACTAATGAGAATACTCAGTCATGATAATGAATGACTTATATTAAGTATGTACCTAATGAGAATACTATGGTACATGAGTAAGGCTAAAGAGATAGATGAACAAATATGCATACCTCAGTCATGATAATGAATGACTGAGGTATGAGGCTGTGCTATGTGTCTGTTAAGTAGGGAGTGGAATTCCCACGGTAGTGGGATGATTAGAAGTTACAGTAATGAGAAGAAATATACGTAATATTTCAACACTGACTAGTGTTGCCACAGCTAAAACCGATGTTTTTCAAAAAATGGCTATTACGAGCTCAGTAAATTCGCTTAAATTATGGGAATATTTGACAAGGTAGATGAATACAAAGGCCGGGGGATCCTCTGCCAGTGCTAGTCCCCTAGATGTGCCATACCTGAGTGATATTGATTTAGCTGTTAGAGTGTAACTAGCTAGGCCTAACAGCTAAACCAATATTTCTTGCTACCGGCATATCTGAGCGACTAATGCTGGCAGAGGACCCCCCGGCTTTTAGATTCATCTACCTTCCCAAATATTCTCATAATTTAAATGAATTTATTGGGCTCGTAATAGCCATTTTTCGACAAACATCGGTTTTAGCTGTGGCAACACTACCGCTGACTCGCGGGTCAAATACCTGCGGGACGAGTATCAGGTACTTACAGGTATCTTTGCTTCGATTTGACAATATATATCATTTTTATTAAGTATATTCTACATTATTTTAATACATACTGTCTTGTGGTCGGGCACGAGATGGCATGGTATTGGGTGGTGATGCAAACACTCCTGAGTCGTCTTGCATTTGCATGCAAGACATGTGGGCAGCGGTTGTCTGATGAGTGTGGGTGGTGGTGGAGCCTGGGATGTGAATGAGCTGCAATCGTCCGATTGTCCTCGTCTGCAAACCCAAACTCACCCCCCTGTCCGAGGAACCCATGCACACGTCACGACGTGCCCGTTCACTTGCTGTTGAATGACGTGGTCGGTGTGGACTATCCAGCCTGCATGGCCTCTTGTGTTTGCATTCATGCTCGAGAAGATGGGTGGTGGTGGATGCCATGTCCTGCTGTGTGCATGTGAGAGGGCTGATGATGTGGCCTGTCGGGTTCGTGTTCAGGAGGTTGGGTGGGTAGTTGATCTGCATTAGAATAGATTAGTATTATGGGAATGTATACAAGGTACTTACCTGTCATCTTGTCAGGCTGGATCGCCTGCGTGGAGTGGTGTGGGGGTGACACATCCCTGCTGTCTTTGCCGAAAGGGCCATGGTGTTGGGCAGTGATGCGGATGCTCGCATTTGTGTGTGAGACAAGGTGATGGTGGCTGGTGACATGGCCTTTCGCATTTGCATTCGTGCTCGAGTATTTACTAGTAAATTTTTATCTGTATGATCAGAATATATTAGCTATTTTGACAGATATATGTGTGCTTACTTATGTGGCCCACGGTGACTGCTTTCTCGAGCAGTTGTCGGTTGGTTGTCACGGTAGGAGTGTTGTTTGTGGCTGTTTATCAACAACATCTATAGATAATGATTTTTTCTGAAGTAAGTTAGAAGGTTAGTGTTTGAAATTGAAAGGGAAAAACAAACATAGAATATTGGGCAATACTTGTGGGTACTTGCGAGTGAAAATGCCCAAACCCAGATCTGGGATGAGCCGTGGGAAACAGGTACCTGACCCATGGGTAGTATAACCCACAGGTATTCCCATGGGTGACCTGGACTCGTGAAGGTCCCTACATGATATGTCAATTTCTTTACCTTTACCTTTACCTTTTCTCTATATTCCTTCACCATACGCATCCGGATTACTCATACATTATTACTATTATCTGATGCTTACTCATTGCTTCATATGTCATCCTGACAGCTTACTCATTGATCCGACGGTTTACTCATACATAGTTACAACATTCCGATGGACTCAGTCATGGTGCACGGACCAGGGCTTATGTGTCCCCATTCCATAGCATTCTATAGCATTCTTTTGTATTAGTCATACACAGTATAAAATGACCAGAGTTCGACTAGAAACCCCAGCTCGAATCTCTTGGGATTACTGCTAAAGTGCAATCACCTTCAGACTTCAACACTCACACTCATCCTCTTCTTATACCTCATCCTCAGTTCTTATGAACTACCTTGACACTTTCACCACTCTTATCATTTGTAGGGACACCTTATAGCGTCGCCCTAACAGTAGATTTGAGCTGACCCCTTTACCCTAATCCCTAGTGGATGTACACCCTTGACCCTAAATTCCACAAACACTCCAACTTCCCTTACCTCGAAGATAGACAAGTCAAAACTATCCAGCAAAGTACCTGCCGCAAACATATCATCATACACACTTATTGCAAAATCATCCATACCGACGAAGACAAACTAGCACATGCTGTGCTGAGAATTAGGAGTGTCTTCAATTATAACATCGAAGCAGAGACATACAAGTTTTCACACCAAGTAATAGAAGTACTTGAAGAGAAGGATAAAGCATACCAGGATCTGTATCCAACCAGATAGGGTTTCCTTCTAGATAGAACACAGGAATTTTTTAGCACTACCACAAAGATCCGACAACAATGGATCAAGAACAAATACAGAACACCTTCACGCTGATGGCCAACAACATCACTACCCTCACTGCTGCCCTTGCTGCCATGCAAACAGCACAACAAGTACAACCAGTCATCAATGTCACGGTACCCACACCTGCACCAGCACCAGCAGCAACACACACACCATCTACACCGAAAGGGCTGAAGATACAACCCCCTACCCTCTTTGACAGGAAAATGGATAACTGTGAGACCTTCATTTGGCAGCTCACACTTTACATTTCCGCCAAACAGGCAGAATTCACCGACAACAACGCGAAGATCATATTCGCACTATCCTACATGACAGGCAAGGCCCAACCATATGCAAATATCATGATCGAGAAGATTGAGAAACACCTAGCCGACCCTACCAACCCCAACAGACCTTACCCATTCCTCAACTACAACAATTTCATCCACAAGTTAAAACATAACTTTGTGGACCCCAACACAGAGCACACTGCATGTTATAAACTCAGACTGCTCAAACAAGGCAACAAGACTGCCGACAAATTTGTCCTCGAGTTCTGAGTCTTTGCTGAAAGAACTGACTATAACAACACCACCCTCATTGAGAAGTTTGAAGAGAATATGAATGACGGCTTACAACACAAAATCTACAGCCTCCCCACCCTACCGAAATACATTGCCGACTGCTACAAATGGGCAATGAAACCAGACCATCAATGGAGGGTCTATGAGAAGAACAGCACGATGATGAAAAGACCAGACACAGGACGCCTGCAACAAACACAAGCACAGAGACAGGGGTATAGAAACCCTTGGGCTCCAAAGAACAGAGACACATGTGACCCAAAGACGGGTCAATGGAAGAACCTGGCAAAGTCTTACAACAGTGTCAAGATACCGGCAGGGGCACCTAATACAAGATATCCTACAGCAGACCCTAACACAATGGAAATTGACAAGACCAAGGCATGGAAGCAGACACAACACTGCTATCGATGCAGAGGTCAAGGTCACATTGCATGAGATTGCAAGAACAAAATCGACATCAGGAGTATGTTGTACGAAGACATGGAGAGACACTTCCAAGGTGGAAGTACGGACAACGACACCAAGGACAATGACAGTGATAGCAATAGTGATATGGAGACTGAGAACAAGAAAACAGATTTTTAGCTAAGTCAATAGTTTTAGCTACAGGCTCATTGACTTCAAATGTACCAGACTCTGATCAAATGATATGTGTAAACAGAACTGGGAATGTAGCGAGGAAAGAAGCAGGAAAAGAAGTGAAACGAGAAGAAAAAGAAGACAAAGACGAACTAAAGTGTCAAGCACTAACATGCCAAGGATCTTCTACAGGAGAACGACCGAAAGCAACAATGGTACACGAAGTACTATTTGACGAGGCTTACAATGAAGAAGAAACCATGGAGTATGAAGTGTGCAATGCATGCGATCAAGGGACAAAAAGGAAGTCACAAGGAGGAAGACTGATTAAACACTATCCTTATAGATCCGCAAAACAAATTTCACCTTCAAAAACAATTACACTGCCAAGAGAACCAATGCCACCACCACCCAAACCTCAACTACCGAAACCTTTACCAGAAACACCAAAAACAGATACATTTCTTCCTCTTGAAAAACCACTAACAAAATCTGTAGAAAAGAAATATATTCGAAACATGAACATCAACACAAAGACTGCAACAAAAGTCAACATTGGACTAAAGACCTTAGATTGACAAGAATGTTTCAATCTTGATGCACTCCTTGATTGTGGAGTGACATCAACATTCATCGACAAAGGATTTGCCCAAAGGCTTAAACTCTCGACAAGAAGATTAGAGAAGGCTGTCCCTGTCTACAATGTTGATGCAACGGAAAACATAAATGGATCAATCAGAGAAGAAATAGATCTGGTAATGTCCTACCAAGGACACAAAGAACAAATAACCTTTGCAGTGACAAAACTCTCTGTACCAATGATTCTCGGACACTCGTGGCTCAAGAAGCACAACCCAGAGATCGATTGGAGGACAGGAAAGATGTCAATGACAAGATGCCCTCCTGAATGTGGAACGGAACACCACACACAACATAAGGCCAACAAAAAGATATCAAAATGGGCCATTTCTGACCACATCTTAGAATTCGAAGGAGATGAAGACAACAAAGAAGAATACATCAACAGAGCATAGTATTCTCCAAAAGAAGAAAAGTTTTGGAAGGAAGTACGAGATCTGGAAGATGAACAAAGAATAGAACAAGTATTCATTGTTCTTCAGATGGTACAAACACTGAATTCCACAGAAATGAACCTGGGGAACTCCTCTACGTTGAAAAACAAGAAGAAGGCTGGAAGGCCCACAAAATCAACACTACAGCACACCATGAAAGCTGGTACTACGACCAGAAATTCAATGAAAGAACAGATGAAGAAGCGGGGCCAGAAGATTATAAAGAGTTTGCTGATGTCTTCAACAAACAGCAGTCGGAACAAATGCCGACAAACAAACCATGGGATCACCACATTGATCTCAAAGAAGGATTCCAACCAGAGAAATCAAAGATCTATCCATTGTTGCCAAAAGAACAAGAAGAACTCGACAAGTTCCTCAATGAACAATTGCACAAAGGATATATCATCCCTTCCAAATCCGAACAAACCATGCCTTTCTTCTTTGTCGACAAGAAAGATGGCAAATTCCGACCAACCCAAGACTATCAATACATCAACTCTTGGACCATCAAAAATAACTATCCTCTCCCCTTAATCCCCGAACTCATTGACAAACTTCATGGCGCAAAAGTATTCACAAAGATGGATCTATGATGGGGCTTCAATAACATCCGAATCAAAGAAGGAGACCAATGGAAAGCTGCCTTCAAAATGAATAGAGGCAGCTTCCAACCAGAGGTTATGTTCTTCGGACTTGTAAACTCACTGGCTATGTTTCAGACGATGATGAACACCATCCTTAAAGACTTTATTGACACAGGAGTGCTAGAAGTCTATATGGACGACATTCTCATCTTCACCAAAACCAAAGAAGGACACCGAGAAATCATCAAACAAGTACTTCAACGACTACAAGAAAATGATCTGTATCTCAAACCGCAGAAATGCTTCTTCGAACAAGACGAAGTCGAATACCTCGGAGTCATCATATCAGGAGATGGAGTATGCATGGACCCCAAAAAGGTACAAGGAGTAAAAGATTGGCCTATGCCAACAACAGTCAAACAACTCCAAAGTTTCCTTGGGTTTGCTAACTTCTACCAACATTTTATTGAAGGCTTTTCTAGGATTGCAGGACCGCTGCACAAACTCCTGCAAAAAGAAAAGAAAAGGGATTGGGAAGCTCAACAAGCAGACACTTTCCAAAAGATGAAAACAGCATTCACCGCCGAGCCGATACTTGCCTACCCCGACCCAACAAAACCTTTATGTGTAGAAGTTGACGCATCAGGATATATTACTGGAGGTGTGCTGAGCATGCTATGCAATGATGGTAAATGGCACCCTTGTGCCTACATCTCCAAGAGCTTGAATGATGTTGAATGCAACTATGACGTCCACGACTGGGAAATGCTAGCGATTATGCGAGCATTATATGAATAGAGACACTACTTGGAAGGAGCAGATGAAAAGATCGAAATACTAACCGATCACGATAATCTGAAATATTTCATGACTCAACAGAAACTCAACTGTAGACAAGCACAGTGGTCATTGGAATTGTCAAGATATGATTTTGATCTCAAGCATCGACCTGGGAAGCAAAACCAAAAACCTGATCTCCTCTTGAGATGCAAGGACCTTAAAACGGGGGAAGATGATAACAGAGACAGGATTCTACTGAAACCTGAAATTTTCGCCATCAATGCTTTGAAACAGGGTCACACGATGATTGTAGCAGAAGAACAGGACATCCTCAAGAGGACAGGGTGCAGGGCGGGGGTGGGTCTGGGACAACAAACAGCCACACCATCTCGCATATGGGCGAGACAGTGTGGTGGTTGGAAACAGAATGTAACACTCTTGTGTTGGCTTGCGAGAGGGCAGAGGTGGAGGGATGGAGGGGTGGTGGGTGATGTAGGCAGTGGCAAGAGGGCCGGGGGTGTTGTGGGGAACGGTGGAGGTAGAAAGGTGGTGGGTGGTGGGCAGGTGGGCAATGACATGGCCCTCTCGCATTGACGAGAGGGCCGGTGGTGTTGTGGGGAACAACACTGCTGTCTCGTGTTTGGAGCGAGACAGCAGAGGTGGAGGAGTGGGGTGGTGGGTGAGGTGGGTGATGGGTGAGGTGTTGGGCGAGGTGGGTGATGGGTGAGGTGGGCGGTGAGGTGGGTGAGGTGGGCAGTGATGTGGCCCTCTTGCATTGGCGAGAGGGCCGGTGTTGTGGCCAACAAATGGCAGGGCTAGTGTTGCTGCAGCTACGGCTGCAGGCCGGCTGCCAGCCGTGAGCCAGGCTGATTTCTAGCCAGCTGGTCACAAGCTCGGCTAAGGCTGCGGACCGGCTCGCGGCTATGGCTGTCAAAAATCCAAGCCACGAGCCGCCAGCTAAGCTGGTGTATATATATGTATACTAGTATTTTAATTATATTACATAGTATACTAGTTATAATTATTAGTAGATGATTTTTCAGGCTGTAGACTGACTTTTGCAATTTGTTCAGCCCACGGGTGTGTTTGTTTTCGCACACACTTGGCCTCAGCCACCGAATTCGAACTCAGCCACCCACCTCAAGACTCCACCAACCGCTCGAGAAAGCAGTAACCGCGGACAAACAAAGTAAGCAAACATTTATTTACATATTTATTTAATGTACTGTATATATATATAGGTACATTTCGTGGTTAAACGCAAGACAACGCGTCTGACGCGGCACCCACCACCACCACCAGAACCGACCCCACGCTCTTCAAGAGAGCGTGGGGTGTTTGATTTTAACTTCAGCCCCACACCCATCCACCACCTACCACACCCCCACACTCTTCAACAGAGCGTGGGGTGTTCAACTTCGACTTCGGCCCCCACTCGATCCACCACCAATCCTACCCCCTCGCTCTTCAACAGAGCGCAGGGTGTTCGTTTTCACCCACCTGGCCCCACCTA
>QLPF01002174.1:0-36569 GCA_003314045.1 Hygrophorus pudorinus
CCGAAGCACATACCGGGGATGGTAAGGTAATCAAGGGCCATTCGCGAGAGGCGAGGAAACATTGCTGATGATGATAACAATTTAGAGTTTTGGATACTAAATGCCTAATGAGGAACTGTACAGCTGATTACCAAAGACACCGGAACCGGCACTGTGGCTGCATATTTGATGCATGTACCCATGGGTTTTCCATGGGTTTCATTTGCTATACCCATACCCAACCCACAGATACCCATACCCATAACCCACATGGGTTACCCTTACCCATGCTATTCACTAATTACTTCCTCTTAAAGGGGGGAAGAGTGTAAGGAATCTATGATTCCTTGTTACTTTCATTAATTTCCTTATCCTTTTGTTTATTATTTTATTATCATTATTTACTGTGGACATGTGTGCCACAATGTACACACATACAAACAACTGTATAGTATGCCATCCGTGTCGCACACTCAAAAACTATAACTACTACAACACTCATATAACAGCATAACATTCATTACCCAAATATACTGATTTGGACCTGTGAATCGTGCATAGTGAGCATTCAGTCTTTATAATATTCCTTCAACTTGTACTAGGGCTTTAATTAGCCCTACACAAGTTTATATACCGGCTTAGCCGTCGGCTGCCGGCTGTACCTAGAGGACCAGTCACAGCCACAGTTGGTGCCCAGCTGCCAGCCAGCCGGGCATCGACTGGCTTATTTTTGGCTCAACTGCCAGCTTCAAGCTGCTGGCAGCCACAGCCGGACCAACACTAAAAGACTTGTCTGCAATGCCTACAGGGTGTGATACCTACAGGCACGGTCCAAATGAGCTTCCGTTAGCATGAGTTCACAATATTTATACAGCTAGAAGGTGAAACATGTATTGAGTCTGGACTATGAGGGTGTGCAAAGCAGCGGAACACACCTAACAACACAGAGATTCCATTGACCCTGATATTGTTGCCACCTATCATGTATCATGAACATATAAACTACCTCTAAGTCAGGCCTGATTGGCTCAATCATGTGGAGCGTTTGCAAGCAAGGTACTGGGACTAATGCCATGCACATCTGAGTGCTGAAAGCCAAGAAGGCTTACCATCACACTGTGTCAAGGACTTCTGATGGAAATACCTATGGATATGCCCACCTAGAATCACATGCCACTTATATAAGCTACAAGTAGTGCCCTTCTGAGTAGAGATTCCTTCATTTACACTTCACAGGTGGCTCCTGTTAATCACAGCCAGCCTACAGATTTCGGACTCAAAGCTCAACAAGACTCGCTGATAAAGCGCGAGCACTGTAGCAAAAACACCTCAAGTCCTCACCATCACCCGGCCACCACCCCGCAGTACCGCGTAGCAGTAGGAACGGACCCACCGGATGGTACAAGGGTTGGCAGGCCAGGCTAACAGGCATCGCTGCCATCTGCCGCCAGTTCGTACACTGGGCCCAGGCAATCCACCACCAACCTCTCGAGGCATGCACCCACAGTGCACAGGCTCTTTATTGAGTCCTCACATTTTTTTAATTCAGTTCTATTTACTTATTCACCACCGACACGAGCGTTTCAAATGCCACGTCACACTTCCAACAACGTTGCCAAATGATGATGTGGCACACCAGCCACGCTCGTTCTCCACTACCACCACGTCCAGCGGTTCGGATATGTCACCCAGATGAACGTGAACACTGCACAGGCTCAAGGAGCCGGCAACACCGCCTGGAACCCAACCACCCATCTCCCATACCACGACGCCACGTCATCGCCAAAACTGGTCCACTGACCGACCTTGGACACCAACAAGGGACCACAGAGGGTTAGAATGAGGTTGAAGGGAGTGTAGGAGGCACTAGAAGGGAGTAGAGGGTGAGGAAAAGACGAAAAAAGGGGTGGAACGACACCTACCGGCACACTCAAGGAGCAGCCGACAACACGTCAGGTGAGGCGTACACCCACATGTGTCCCATCGCGAATGACAACGCTGTGTAGCGAGTGCATTCGCCGGCACCATACGACAACATCGGCCCCATCCTCACTTCCCAGCACCACGTCAACACCAACATCAGCTGATTGATGGACATAGGACGCAACCAAGGGACCGTAGACAGATAGAGTGCAGCAGGGGGTGCTGAGCACAACCAGGCAATGCACGTACTGTGCACACTGAACCCGTCAACACTGGTTTGAGGGGGTGAAGTACCAACACCTCCACACCAACACGAGGGCACCCTGCCCGAGCGTTCCAGCTCTCAACACCAACCCCATGCCAGCGCCAACGTCCACAGTGCCTGGCCACAAGCCATCAATGTCCAGCTCGAGGGGGTGACACCAATGTCGCCTCCCCCAGATCTCTTGACGCACCGTGTCCTGAGCCCCTGAGCTCAACGTCAGCTGCACGCCCCAAGCCAGCTCGACAACCATCCCCCATCCCCATCCTTCAGCACCACATCAACACCATCGCTGGCTGATTGACCAACACATGACACGAATGAGGGACTGTAGTGGAATAGGGAGAGCAGGGGGTGCAGAACAAAGCTCCCTGCAACCACGCCAGTGTCTTACCTTGCGCCCGGCAAACCGCTCAATATTCAGCACGAGGACCCCAGATATTTCGCAGCACCAACACATGGACGATGTCACCAATAGGTACATCACCGAGTGGGTTATACCACCACCTACACCAGTGGAGTGCACAATGGCAGGGACAAGGGTGACAATGGCAATGACCGGTACCACCAGATCGAAGTAACCAAGAGGTCCCCACCAATGGCAAGTGACGGCCAGCGGGTATTTATCCCAAACTCGCACCACACAGTGGCCTGACAACTAGCCACCATCCCTACCCTGTGCATGGGACTAGCGAGATCGAGTAGCGACTGGTATTGACAAGCATGCACACACGGTTCCCTGGCCGAACAAGCAGGATTTACAAAGGACGACATTCAGGGCGTCCAGCGCACTCAGCACCTTACCAGCCCTCCCACACATCAGATGCAGACGTGCACTATTGCCACGAAGTTACAAATGGACGGTGGAGTTATGGGTTCAAGGGGGTGCACACAGCACGATTCCAGGTGTTCAAGGGGGTGTGACAGAAATACCTACAGATATGCCCACCTAGAATCACATGCCACTTATGTAAGCTATGAGTAGTACCGTTCTGAGTAGTTACTCTTGCTTCCCTAAGTGTAAACAGTAATATCTCACACATATACTCAGTTAACACTAGTCGAGTCCGACATCAGATTCCTTCAACTTCAGCCAGAGCCCAGTCCCACCAGTCGTAGCAGCCATTTTGAGTCTAGTGTGTAAATAAATAAATAAACTCTAAATCTGAAAATGACAGCTGAAAACAAAAACAAAAGCCGAAAATTGAAAACGAAAAAAAAAAACAGGCCTGATCCTTGTCAGCAACCATACACCTGACAAATTTTTGATTTCAGCAGGCCGGAATTTGGTGTGACAGATAGAAAATTTTGGCAGAAAAGGCTCAGAATGGGCTTTATTTTGGCCAATTTTTGACATGACATAATTTTTTTTTGTCAAACAACCTTGTGATGTATGACATGGACCAAATTTCAGCATGTCAGGTGGCAGAACCGAGAACCAGACCTTAGGTCCAGTTCTGACTAATGGCCAAACCTTGAACTGAACTCAGGTTCAGTTCTGTCAGATTCAGGTTCAAACCTGGGTTCTGAACTGAACCTGTGCATCATTAAATAGAATGAGATATGGGATAAAATGCAATATATGCATGACATAGGCTAGTGTCGTATGACAGGCTAATAAGAGGATGTTGCATGATGCAGGATCAAGAGCACACATGTATGCATGTATGTACAATATAGTAGAGTTTTGCATGATGCATACATGCATGAAAATAGTGTGTTACGGCTCAGAAATTGAAATTTTAACTCACCTGGATGAAAATTTTGGATGATGGGATTAGACAGATCTTTGAGGAGACCACTTGATCTCAGAGAGGCGAGTACTTGATTTTGGATTTGATCCACAAGCAAAGCAAGTTGATCCTTGGACATGGTGATGTTTGTTGAAGCAGGAGGATACTGGTTACTGATTGTTGGGGAGGGAAGCAGTCGCGAAGAATAGGCTTATTGTTGTCGTAAGGAGTGAGTGAATACAGTGTTGGTAGCTTTAGCAGTAGGATTTGTTTCGGTCATGTTCAGTTGAAGTCCGGTTGAGGCTTGGAGTTGACGATCAATGGCGGTGACGTCGGGTGCTGATGGGGATGGGGGTGCTGACAAGGCTCAGGCTTTTCCTTTGGCATTGGCACGAGTAGTTCTGGTGGTGGGAATTCTTTCGACAGGGTTTTTCTTTACGCGCTTAGCTTTTGGAGAAGTAGTCGCCTCGCCGTGGATGAGATCAGCTGTCCTCTCCCGTTCACGACGCTGGGGTCTACCTCTACTAGTTTCGGCCTCCAGCTGGAGATCCTCTGGCTGAACTGGTATCAGATCCAGTGAACTTGGAGTTTGAGGAGGCAGACCAGGGTCCTCCTCAATAGGATCATCATCAGTGGGATCTGGTGGACCGGGCGAAGAGCTTGGGGCGGCCAGAGTATTCATAACAGCAGAAAGAAAGGATACGCGAGCGTGCTGCTCGCCGAGGTCGCGGTGCGGAAACAAGAAAGCACGAACTATAGCCAAACAAATGGGGATACTTGTTTGGGGTTCGGGAGTTTCCGCACTGCTGGCACGAATCTTAACTCAGTGCAGCGTACCGCGCTGCTGAGTACGTCTAACTTATGACTATCATGCGACTTTGTCAGGGTGAACGACCGACTCCCTCAGGATACATGGAACCAAAATCCTTTTCCTTCATAGATCGAACAACATCTTCGATCCTTGGACGATCAGAAGGTATTTCCTCCCAGCACTCTCGCATAAGATCCCACAGATAATCCGAGATATCAGGCGTATCGCGAGGTCGACTTGGTCTTACACCCTGAACGACCTTGAATATCACCGCGCAGTCAGCCGGAACGTCAGAAAATGGGGGCGACCTGGTGTGAACCTAATATTGGTCAGTAACGGTGTGCGTCTCGAGACGAAATGCGAACGAGTTTACCTCTATGCAGACACACGCAAACGCATATACATCGCTAGCAGGTGTTCGTAGGCTTATATTGAATCCGAACTTCTCAGGGTAAAGGAGTTCCGGCGCCATCCACCTTGTGGCACCTCCACGACATGAGGTATGTGTACCTGCTGTGGCTTCTACAAACCCAACTAAACCAAAGTCTGTGATACAGGCATTTCCTTCGTCATCGATAAGAATGTTTGTCTGGAGTGGTCGCGTTTCAGTACAAGACAATGTAAAGCCCGGTGGAATTTACTGCATGTAGGTCACCATGAACAATGTTCTGGGAATGAAGATATTTGACACCTTCCGCAACTTCGAACAGCTAAAATTTGTATGTTCACGTGCACGATATTATCAGGCGAGGGGACGTACACATTTGTTGACATTGATGTTCGAATGACCACGGTCTTCCATGTACCGTAGTATAGTGCCATTCTCTATCCATGGCGATACCATACCTATGAACAGGTGAAAGGTTTCCGAGTCGACTCCCAGAAAAGGTAAAATGTAGGGATGTTGTAGAGTCTTCCATACAAGGGCCTCTCGAAAAAACCGCTGGGGACAGTCAGGATCTTCGCATTATACGAAAAAGAATCGGCCCACTCGGCGAAGCTCCTGGTCTTGTTGGTTTTTGTGAGAGATGCGCAACCTTTTCAGCGCAACCGTTCGTGGTGCGGAATCCGAGTCCGGCCCCTGATATCTGGCTTGATAAATATCCGCGAACCCGCCGCAGAATCGGGGTTCTGTCTCAAGGCAGCTGATGCCTTTGATGACAAGACTGGACGGCAGCACCCCGGAAGCTTCGAACAACCTGATGTGTACACGAATAGCATCGCGGTAACGTTTGTTGCTTTCCCAGAGACTGCGGTCCAGGAACTGTCATCGCGTCACTAGTTAGTCGATGAGACAAATAGGTTGGTTAGACAGACATTCTGGATCAAAGACGCGAACTGGCTGGCGTCGGTATCCTTCAGGTCCAGCACAGCTTCTTTCTCCTCCTTGGAATCTAAGATGCCTTTGAGCACGCTGAAAACGTCCTTTTCGTCCTCATTTAGCGCAGCACGTATTTTTGGGTCACGATCGCGTAATCCTAGTGCACAGGCAATCTGTCGAGACGACCCTCAGTAGGGATTGCGCAGCAATGTTAGGCGATGAGCTCACTGTTAGGAGCTGGACACGGTATGTATGATAATGCACGAGTACCGTGATAGTGTCCAACGTGGTCATGCAATTGACAAGTTCTTGCAAAGTTCCATCATCAGTGAGATTACCTCGTGACGTGATCAATGACAATAGATTCTTGGTTCATTGTTGGATCCGTTATTTGCCATTTCCCTCCATAATCACGAGAATAGCCAACCTTATAGATCTTGGGTTGAGCGGGAGGGGGTGGCATTGACTCGACATGACAAGTTGATGGAGCTACGATCCGGTCGGGGCCAACGATGTAGATATCAAAGTCCCGTTAACTAGGCATTCCGGATACTAAGTGTGGTCAACCATGACGTACTTGAATTGACGCCCGTTTCGTCAACACGAGATGACTCAGTCTGGTCAATACATCAATGACGTTTTCCGGATGCTATAGACTCGCATTACTAACCTGTTCTCTCGAAAGTGAGTTTCCGAGTGGATGAACTTGAAGGGCCTGACCATGTGAGTCTAGTCCAAAAGACCCGAATCCCTGTTGCGCACTGGCAAGCGGATCTGACAACAATAAATCTGGGGTGCTAGGCCTTAATGAAGTTTCAGATATATCAGGCAACAATGGATCAGAATTCGGGACAGTCTGCTAGATTGGCAACTTCAAGTTGACACACTGGATTTCAAATAACAGTTGCTTACTCGCTCTATCTCAGTTGAACTATAAAGCAAAGGTCCCGGCTGTAAATCATCACTGTCTTCTGAATCGGATGACACCTGAGCGAGGGATTCGAATTGAAAACCCCACAAAACAAGCACAGACAAGGAGGCTCACCGTGACGTTTGAGTATGAGTATGATGGTAGCCGACCTGAGCGCCGTCGCCGCCGACTGTCACGGTACCGGTGAACCGCTGACTGATGCTACCGAGCACAAAAAGTCGACATGGGGTGGTCTAAATGGCCCCGATTTGAAGTTCATTCACCTGATGAATAGCCTGATCATCCACAAAACCGCGATTGCAAATATAACACGTGGGGTGGGATGCTGAGTCTCGGTAATGATCCTCAAGGCCATCTTGTGAAAAAAAACTTCGAGCACATATGTGGCATTGTTTATGAACCGCTTGATGCTTGATACAGCGGGTACTATCAGACATGGTAAGTGTTTACTTTAACGGGATCTTACCTGATAATATGCTTCATCGTCGACAAAGACGCTATCGCAATGGGAACAATGAGGGTGCCTCGGTGAGTCGCGATAATGGTCCTCCAATTCCTTTTGCGAATTGAAAGTTCGATTACATGCCTGACATTTCGTGTGTTTGCTTGCTGTGTGCTGTGTAAACCATCAGTCTTCTGCACAGCGAGTCGATCAGAAATGTATTCGCCATATTATACCCATGTTCGCTAGAGAAAGTCTTATCGCAAAATTTGCAATACGGATGAAATTTGCTTGAATCCCGTAAATGCTGCTGAAGCGCCTCCCAGGTTTTGAAGTGTAAATCGCACTCATTGCAATAAGCCATTATAGCGCGCAGTCGGTGGGTACTATGTGGAGACGACTATCCAGACTTGTAGGCGCTCGTGGGCGCAGCATCGCCTGTACAAACGCGGGGTGTAGTAATACATGGTACATGTCAGTGGGAGGGTAATACACACGGATCAACAAAATGTGTGGGATATAACTAAGGTAGTTTTAATAAATATGGACGAGCATATCATTAAACCAAGTCCCGAAGAACCATAGAGTCCCAAAGAATCCAGCATATCACGTCAAAGCCCTGGTGGTGCCACTTCTGTGAACGGGGACTGTAGAGTGGAGCTTGTGTAATGCGAACTCGTGCTGTCACGGTTGCTCATCGATGAGATGCCCATAATCGCACCGGGGCCATTCTCAGGCAGTTCCCCAACCTCGTGTTTGACATAGTCGATGTCGTAACTATGACTCCGGCTCTGCGACTGGGTGGACATCGTATTCGATCGTGCATTCGATCGGGTTGGAGATGAGCCACCGACGGAAGGGCTGACGGTCGCTCCGTCCTGGCTCGGACTTGCCATCTCGCGTGAGCCCATACTCTCGATGGTGGGCATGCGGTGGATAACCCCACCCAGAAGATGTATACGATCGGGGCTTGTTCTGACAGTTATGGGATATCCGAGATATGGGTCAAACTCATCGTCCGACGCGTTCGGGTCTAATATAGACGAGTACCCAGGCCGCGCAAACTCTAAAGCCTCGTCTGTTTCCTGCGTTATTTGGCTAACCAAAGATCTAAAGCGGTCAATGAAACTGTGCAAGTCATGATCTGGACTTTGTCGCATTTCGTTTCGGGGAGCGATCTGTTCCAGTGGTGGCTGGTTGATTCCAGGGCTCGCGCTTTCTCCAGATTCCTCTTCGGATGTAAGCGAAAGTCTGGCTCCTTGTCTGAAACTATGGGGAGATGATGTTTCATGTGCGAGAAAACCCTGTGCAGTTGGGTCGGACCTTATCACGTCGGTTGGGCCATGAATAGAATCTGATGGCCGAACGGGATGATGTCGGCGGCAACGTGAAGATGGCCGGCGTAGGTTGTGGTAGGCTCTAGATACAACGCAATACAAAATCTAAATCGTCGGTCTGGTCAAGATACGCAACATCGAAAATCGTACAGACGAGCGACTTACAATAATGATAAAGGTAAGGAGAACGCGAACAATCGCCAATGCCAGCCATGTACCCCAGGGATAGATTTTAGATGGACGGCAATTGGGACCCGGTGCAGTCCACACAACGTCGACGCTAATAGTACATCGGTCTTGTAGCCGTAATTCCCTATCGGAAGAGGTTCTCCATGCAAACGTCAATGCAAAACTGACAAGGGCGGGGGCAAGTAAGAAAAGCAACGAAGAGTACTGCAGCACAGCCTGCACGGTGAGAACAAATCGAATGGGCATATTATGCAGTAAAAGATACTGCCGAAAGAGAGAAATGAGTGCCGAGGTCATAAGCAAGGCTAGTGAAACAGTGACACTAGTTCCCAAGGCCAAAGACGCCGCTTGACCATGCTTGGACGAATATGTTGTATAAGCCAAGAAGTATAGGACAATGTTGTAGATTGCCCAAGCGCCTAATTCATGATCGATGCATGATCAGTTGGATTTGGCAGGATTTCATGGATCACGATGACTTGGACACGCACCAAATAACGCTTCTAGGGCACCTTTGATTACTTTTAGCCGTCTAAGCCGCCTCTTCACCTTTTTCACCTGATGCCCTTTTCTCTCTTCGGCTGTCTTCTGATCCCCCTCCAAACTCAGCCCAAGGGTTTGACCAGGTTCTACTAGTCCATCAGGATGTGCGGGTTGTTTCGATAACAAATCTCGATAGGCTAGAGATTCTGATGTGGCGGAATCCAGCAGTGGTTCGGTTGGATGAGAGTACGCAGAGAAGCTTGAGCGAGGAGTGCCCGCGGACACATTGGACAAATTTCGGACGTGATGAGATGGTCTGGTATCAGGGTTGCTGAATACCGCGTTGTGTAGGTACAATGCAGCCATGGGGTGATGCTAAGGCATGCAGAAAGTACCGACGCAGTTTGTCAGGGCCCCGAATATAACCCGAAAGAGTATTTACATGGCGCTGTGTGGATTATATACGTTACCTAGGAAGGGTCGCTAAGCCTGGAGTTGTTTCACCGGTGCGGTGCTTACGACTGACTTGGAGTACCGTCGTCTGCCTTATCCATTCTTTGTCGTCAACGGCTCAAACTTGAAGTTCTTGGTGTGACTGTACAGTGACTCTACTCGGTTGAACCGTTGGCTGTAGTCCAAGGGTATAGTTTAGCCGGTGCCAATATTAATATTAATGCTATACCCCCAAGGCGCAGCTTCCCGAGTGCTAGTCAGCATACAGTAATAATTTAGGAGGCATGAGTCACATGATGCACACTTCGAGTGCTTTTCTATTTGAAAAAAAATGAAGGACAGCCTGATTTTGGGGTTGAAAAGGGTGTAATTACGATTTGTTTCTCATGTTGTACTGACACAATGTCCGAAGTGCAAGCCTGAGCCTGAGACTCCGAACCGGTAATTACAGTCAAAGCTAGGAACGTTTAAAAGAAGGTTTTTATGTTGCGTCGGCAATGGCTGTAATTGGAAATTAAAAAACTCTATCTTATCTAGCTGACTTCCTGATCCTTTCCACACTCCTTCCAACCTTCACGGCAACAACACCCTTCCCGATGGCTGAGCTGGCACTTGCCGTTCCCCATGAAATCCAAATACCCTGCCACTGCGGCCGCATCTCCAGTTGACCCTTTCTGATGCGGCCATGATATGACAGTGCGCGTGATATCGGCATAAACTTGTGTATGTAAAAGTGTTACATTAAATTATTCGGAGAGAGAGAATCCCCTCTGTCCTTTTTAGTGATCGGCTCAAGATCAAGTCTTCGGTCTGCGTTGAGATATCGACATAGCTTCTATTTATCATTACAGGACCAACGCCAACACAGAGAAAAATTACGAGTGCCGTATATTATTGCGATTCGTCTGGCATGATACTGAAGGAGATATCAGACCAGAGGATCTTTTCCATGACACAGGGATTCGAAACCACAGAATTCTACTTTTGAGTACTGGGAAATTACCAGTAAGAAATGATACAAGTTTCAGCACGTCCAGACGTACACGGGGCTATATGCGCATGGATAACCACGGCGATTGCAGTTGCCGCACGAAGGGCGGCCACCGTCACATTTGAGCTTTCGTCCTGGCAGCAACGATGGTCAAGCCACAGGCCCCGATTAACCAATCGTGAACTTACCTCTACAAAATTCACAGGCCATTTGGATTCTTTTGGGCACCCTGGGACTGTCTGACGTCGACTGCTGCTCATTGCTCTGGTTGGTCTGCGAAAGGGTAAGAATGAACAGAGATGTGCGAAGCTGGGACACTCACGGGTGCAGATGACATGGATAAATGGTCCACAAGAAAATGATGTGCGAGGAGCGACTGGGGGTGCTGGGATGCGAAGTTCCAGCTCACGATACCACCATAGTTATATAGTCAGGCCATCCGAAAGGTTCACGGCTGGGTGTAATACGTATTTCAAAGCAATTTGCAACAACTTGGACAATGACCTGGAAATTAACAAATGACTTAGCACAAGCCTGAGATGAATATTAATGGCTTTATCGGGGAAAGGGGGTACTTTACATTTGCGGATTATGGGAGACGGAGCATGTAACATCTATAACTTTACCATGGGATTGACACGTGTCGCCACAAAGAGGCATAGTCTATAACACCTGAGGCGAAGAAAAAACCATCCGACTTGAAATACAGGACAATGGCGAGCTGCAACAGTGATGGGCGCAAGTGTGTCGCTAAGCGCCGAACCCGAGCGTGAGCGCCAATTACTACTTCCGAGTCGGACTGGCAACTTGCCTTGAATCTCGCTGCGTTGCCCAGCCGGAACTGGACTACACGTGCGCTGCTGGGGTGTGCAACTTACGAGTCAACCTTCCATCCAGCGGCGGGGATGAGATCAATGATAGTCTTCGGAATCACGTCTTGCTTGTCTGTCCAGGTTATTGCAGCGACATACACGCTCGTTCGGGACTATTCCAGCACGAACTTCTTTTCCAGATGGGACTTTTACGGAAGTTGGGACAATTTGACATCAGGCGAGTTTATTCGCCGGACGTGTTCGATAGGAGGCGCTTACTCTGACGGCGTCCGGTGACCTGCTTACTAGGAGATGTACAATATCTTACTCAAGCTGATGCCACCGCTCAGAACCTGGCCTATGTGAACGACAAAGGGAATGCTATTGTGAAAGTGGATAATGCCACTGATGTCGTTTTCAACAACAAGCGGAATTCAATCCGAATCACGTCACAGGATACATATTCGATCGGTAGCCTTTGGGTCATCGACGCTGTCCACATTCCGTACGGATGCTCTGTGCGTCATCGTCCTCAACCGACGGTTTCTACAAATTGAAGTCACATTATATTCGCAGGTCTGGCCGGGTTTTTGGGCTACTGGCGCTGTCTGGCCAGACGATGGCGAAATCGACATCATTGAAGCGGTCAAGTAAGTGAGGTTATCGGACATCCGCGCCCGACGCAAGTTGACGTGTTCCTTGTACCAGTCTCATGAACCACAACCAAATGGCGCTCCACACCACTCAAGGGTGCATGCAAGCTACTAATCCGGAACAAACAGGGGCCACATCCGAGATAGATTGCATGACTGATGCTGGTTGTGTGGTCGCCGAGACGAAACCCAACAGCTTTGGCAGCGGGTTTGCGCAGGCATGACCGTCCCTTCACGGCTATTATCGCATATTCAAGTCTTGCTTTTTCAGGCGAACGGCGGTGTATTCGCTGCTCAGTTTGACGTGTCAGGAATATTGTGAGCCTCAAGTTACCTTGAGTACGTAGTTCTTACGACCGATCCTCGGGGAGTAGCATGTGGTTCTGGAGTGTATGTCACATTTTCTTCACGCAGTTGATGTGCGAGTGTCTTCCCATACCTTTCTTTCTTCGTAATTGTACAGCGGTCGAACATCCCCAACTCCATCAACCAATCCACGCCAACATCTTCAATTGATATTTCGGACTGGGGCTTACCCACTGCATCCTATCCTGCATCAGCTTGCAACATTAGCCAGTTCTTTGGCCCTCAGCAACTAATTGTGGACATCACGCTCTGTGGTATCTGGTATGACGTGAATTCATCTTTCAAAGGAGCTTTATGAATAACGTAGTGCATTCCTTTTACATCTGTTCAGGGCAGGTCTTCCTGTCATCTACAACGCAACATGCAGTAACACTGGTGCAACTGGCGAGTGCGTGCGTACTGTTCTTACATTAGATCTCGGGCTTTTAGCTCACTATTGAAATGCCGTGCGTGGGTGACCATCTTACGCCATCATCAAACTCGCCCTTCCTGCGCATAACAGTATAACGATAATGTCGTTGGTGCAGGTAGCCCCAAATACGACAATGCTTATTTTGAGATCTCATTCATTAGAGCATATTCGATCGACACGACGTTATTGTCTCCGTCGTTATCTACTTCATCGTCTCCGTTGTCTGCATCATCCTCGCAGTCTCTCCCAACCGCAGAGGGCACTGTAGGCGCTAGCGCTACCCGTTCGGTGGCACCGGTTGGTTCTACTAGTACCTTGAGATCTGGTGCGCACATGTCAACCTCCGAGTACATGGGTTTCAAGTTGGCGAATTTCTTGTCCTTCTCTGTTATGTTTTTGGGCTTTTGGACTTGATATTTTCATATATATAGATTATATAGATCATTCAATAGCATCATGCAGGGAAGTCAATGTCGAGAGGCTATTGTTGTTGCGTTAGAGGTAATATAATCATGAAATCAGCGAGCTTGTATGACGCGCCATCAACTTGAACGTGACCGCGAGCTGGATGGACACGATGGATCTTACGAAGTATCATGTTCCGGGCTCTGATACAGCATTTTATATCCCAGATTTCGTGACGAAAACCGAAGAACAGTATCTAATTCGCAAGGTACGCCATGTGATCATGTTATATGAATTACACAGCTTTCCGTTTGCCTTCAGATTCGTGAATCCCCCCAACAAAAATGGAAACAATTGTCTAATCGTCGGTGAGTTCCCATTATCTCTACAGTCCCGGACATTGTTAATCAGATAGTTCGCTCCACAGATTACAAGTATGGGGTCAGTGAGCATCAAGTTCCTGCAAGCTGCTTGTCCTGATCATTCATATTGAGGGGGAGAAATAACATCGAAAAATATTCTTTTCGCTCAACGCATGCCACCTTTCATTAATTCTTAGTGAGCTTCTATCTACGTTTTCCTGACAATGCCGGCGAGGATAACATCTGACATGTCATAGCCCAGACATTATCACACGCCTGAAATCTACGGGCATTTTCAAACCTTCTGGCCCAAATCATATCATCATAAATGAGGTGCACAGTTTTCTGACCTTACCAAAATTTGAATTCATCGTCTTTTAGTACTTAGCTGGACAGGGTATCATGGTGCGCTTGACTCAATTTACTCACTTCGGTTCTCATTGACATCCCTTAAGCCACACGAGGACGGATCTTCGTACCATCCGACCGTGGCTACGATCTCTCTGGGTTCCCACACCATATTTCATTACTACCAATATACCTCTGACGCAGATAATGAACCGACCAAGTCGTTCCCTCATCCCGCGATAAGCGGCGAGGGACGAACAATTGATCCCACACCTTGTCTATCACTTTTTCTGGAACCTAGAAGTGCAATCATCACAACTTCGTCATTGTATACATCACATCTCCACGGCATCCAAGAAATCGAGAAGGATTACATTGTTCTTGGCAGCGATGGGGAACTTCCTTCTTTGCGGGACCTTGGGGTTCCTATTGCCAATTGTAATATGCTGGGCGAAGATGGTCGAAACTCTCTCCAGGAAGGAGGCGTCGTTGTTCGGAGCACGAGATATAGTCTGACATGCAGGGATGTCAGACAGGTGACAAGTGCAGCATCATTTGTCAGGCGGCAATTGTAATGTTGGCGTGGTGGTGTTGACACTTACACACGTTATCCGAGTCGTGATTAATGGATGACTCCCCCAAGCGCAGATTCAGGTTTAAGTTAACCTAAGCTTGAATAGAAACCAACCAATGCAGTTTATCCCCGCTGATTTAATTTGTAGTTTCAAGTTCGGCCCCCCCACAAATAATTCCGATGGGTTCCAACTGAACGATCTGTTTTCTTCATATTTCCTTCTTTCGACACAGGTTTGCATGGTATGTACCCAATCGTAAATTTCTAAGCCGTTAAAATTTGCTTAGAGAGCAGTATTCTATTTGCCAATGCAGACAAATTGGCATCGGCAACAACGACTTCTGGCACATATTCCACATCAAAGGCTTGCTTGATCACAGCACAAATGCGTTCTGCCTGACGTTCCGACCAGAATCGGAAGTCATCATGAGCCTGATTATCGTCTGTAGCCAAGGACTCCTTGTGTGTAGCAGGGACCATGCAAGATAGAGGTATCAGTGAAGGATCTGAGTCCAGACACAATGGTACGATACGCATGAGGAATGCCCGAACCGAGCTGAAATCGAGTACCGGCGGACTGGCCGCTTTATCGGGACCACCGAAGGTCAACTAATAACCAGATATATATCTGTTAAGAACGACATACCATATATTTCGATAGGACCGTCTGTGCTCATGACATTGTGCCTCCCATTGTGATGATAGCGGACCTAAAACAAGTGGACTTTGAGAATCACCGAATACATCTACAGATCAGTCGATCTTACCTCATATTGGCCTACCAACCACGGCAAGGCGTCTCCTTTAAACATTACAAGACCGTTTTCTGAGTCTTTAGCGGGCGTAACAGGCCGATCCAGACACAGAGGAACATCCCCATTCCATTCTTCGTCGTGTACCGGAACCCACATACCAAATGAAGATATTTTCGTGATGGCCTTGGATTTATTGGCACCAACCTGTTGAAAAAACAATAAATTCAAACAAACAATATTTTCTGACCATAGCACAAACCATACCTTGTAGATGCCAATCCAATCTTTTCGTGAGTCGAGACACGGCGCCTGCCACTTCACACTGATCGGCTCGCCGAGATGGAACCGTAAAGACCGGTCGACACTAGGAACAACAACGGCAAGTTTATATTTTGCAGAGTCGTAGGAAGATATGTCGTTCGCAACCCGTCTTTATTAAAAAGTTAGATTGTATGGATAATAGAAGGCCAAGGCATGAGGCTTACGTGATAATGAGTCTCTCCCGCGATTGTTGGAGAAGAATTTTCGTGTCCTGCACAACTTCTGAGAATTTTGGCCTCGCTGAAAGAATTCTATAAGGCGACCTTATCTGTGTCAAGTCACGAAATGACTCACACTTTGACAAAAACTCTTCGACAACTTCTGCAGTTTCCTCATACACCTTGTCAAAGGTTCCCTTCACTTCTTTGGCAACCCGCTTCAGCTCTGGCGCATGTCGCCCAGCTCGTGACTCCAGCAGACGTACGTTCTTGCTGGCGACGTTCTTGATGACCTTGACGAAGCCGGCATCTTTACGAATGGAATCACCGTATAATTTCCGCATGTGTGGACTGTAGAATATCAGCTTAGCTTCCCATCGCAGGAGCAGACAGACGTGAAGCATACTTTTCAACATTGCTTAGGAACCACCATTGGGATAGGTGCCTTATGACTGCGAGACAGACCACTAGTTTGCTGGCGCTTACTAATCCAAGGCCGAACCAAGCAGCGGCGCCCATGATCTCCGGATTATTTAAATAACTGCACAAGGAAAGTGTCAAGCTATAACGCCGAGAAGCCTCAAACAGCATTTACCGATAAATCCCACTATACTCGAGGTGTGGAGGAAACTCTTCCATGAAGAAATCACCGAAAAACCAGCCTGAATGTTCCGCATGTCCATGAGTTAGCGGCTTATCAGGATGGCCACATACCAAAGACGCCCAAAACTTCATATGACTCCTTGGCAGCCCAAATGTGGAGACCTACGAGAATCTGCACGAGTGATTAAAGATATGTAAAGAACCGTGAAAGGATCAGCTTACTATGCCGAATGTATGTCGGAGGAGTTCATTCCCGACAGACCATTCGCTCGGAATTGAGTAGGTCTTCCAAACGACTCCCATGAATGAAACTGTACAGCTTATACTTGAGCAACAGCGGAAGAATATGATCGTCTGCACGTACTGTACGTCATGCACAGGCTCAGGTTATAAATGGATTTCCAATTCGTGAATGCCTCCTGGATGGCACCCGTTCCACCGTCCATGTGGGGATAATGATAGTGTTTCATGTAGTGTCGAACTAAATATTTATTCCGACTCTGAGCGCGTAGCAGGAGGCCAAGACCGAAACAGTGAAAGATACACCATGAAAGCGCATGTCCGAAGTGAAGGAAAACAGTCGCTTGTTTAGATAAGCGCGGGAGGAATGAAATCACGAGAGAATAACAGATAACGAGGATCAGCATGAAATCCGACGCCCTATCGATCAAATTTAACCTCAGAAGACACGTGAGAATCCCGTATTTACCTTAGCAAGTCGACATTGTGTAAAAGGACGGTGTCCCTCCTGAAATACTTGCTGAGAAGATCATGTTGGGATATGCCTTGTTTGGTGTTGTTCCTTATGGCAGGATGCGCCGGGGTGTTCTGTGAACTGGAGCTTGAGACAGCCTTCAACTGTTGCTTCTTGGGGGCATTTTCAAATTCGGTGTCGGTGTCGGTGTCGGTGTCAAGTTCGGTCTCCGTGGCAGTTTCACCTTCAGTAGCTGCTGGGGTTGACGGGATACCAGTTGGATCTTCGGTGCTTGACTGTGACGCATGCCGTTTGGAGCCAGATTGACGAGACGTCGAGGGGAATAGTGGGACACGCTCAGCAATAGGCTTACGTTGACCGTACATCCGTTCAATATCTGAGAAAAATGTGTCTTGAGAAGACCTGCGAATCATTCGCAAGAACTTACGCGGATTCTCGAAGAATACCAAGAATGCGAATTGTGCCGCATGGGCAGCAAGGCTGACGAACAATACCGGATAACTGCCAACAATGAGCGATAGCCCATAATAACCAGCGTATCCTACGATTCCAGAGTAAATTTTGAGCATCCGTTCAAGTATTCGTCGTAGGAATATGTCAGCACGTACCGATAGAATACATCGGATGAGGTGCCAATTCAAAGACTCCATCGAATACGAGATTTGAGTTAACTAGGGTAAAGAAGGTATCGCCCCAAAACCAGGCGTAGTCTGGTGGGTTATATGTGTTCAGTAGAGCGACGACAAACAAGTTCTATACATACCCTGCATAGGCGTAAGGAGTAATCATACGCACAGAGTAAGCGATACGAGGAACGGAAAACAAGGGAACGAACCTTGATGACGTTGTGGGCTTCCACTTTGACCCAAAGGTTGAACCCAATGAGCGCAAACCCACCGATCCATCTAAAAGTCACTGAGCCACAAAATCGGGCAAAGAAAGTAGTAGCTACCTCATGATATGGACAAAAATTGAAAGCCCTTTCGGAACCCTGAACCATGAGAAAGCAAACATGCAATAAGCAACGAAGTCGCTGGGTAGATAGGTATTAGACTCGGGATCGTGGAAGGCTTATGGAACAAACTTGAGCAAGATTATATCGACCACTTGACGGAAGAGAAGCCAGGTGTTGTACTCCAATGGGAGTTCCTAAAATGTCGTGTGACTGCGTCAGAATCTCCAGCCTCCGCAAGATATTGGACGAACATCAAAAGAATAATCTTGGCCCATCTTCCCGACTAACTGAGCTCGAATCCAGTTTCTGACGCGTGGATGGCGCTTTTCGTCCAGCCATCCCCAACGGTTGACTTCTCGGACGATCCATTTCTTCTTGCTCTGCTTTGACAATACAAAACCAAGCCCAGCATCATAAGAACCTCGCCAGAATGCAAAGTAAAAGAGGAAAAAGATCTTGGAGATATGACGGGGCAGATAGAAGAACAGTACGAGCTGAAGACCCAGGAGACTCAGATTAAGCAGATCGAAATGGCTCTTAGGGTAAGATGGATGGAACAAAGCCGTCAAAACGTCGTGAGTAGTTGGAACGCGAAAAACTGGCACACGATCAATTAATGTGCGTTCAGAAGAGTATAGTCAGTGCATACCTTCCCCTGCTGGCGTTTTGCCCCAAACAATTCCATCTCGCCGTGTGGTATACTTGTTAGGATCTTCCATTTCAATTTCAGACGTGTTAGTCGCTGCCTGCGCTGGTTTCCTTTGGCGCATGACGCTTTTTATCGTGGCAGACGCGCTAGTTAGGACCTGGGATCGCATGATAACGTAAATATGTTAGTACAATTTGCAAGCGGTGGTCGCGTGGCTGAGCCGGTGCCACAACGTTCAACGCCACGTGCCACTGGCACAGTTGGACGCCAATTCTCCAAGGGACGAAAGGGCGCGTGTTCCACTTTGTGGTCTTGAAATGAGGAGGAGTTGTCGTACCATGTCGTACCCCGGCATCAATATTTCGTAAAGCAACCCCCTTAGGATACACCTCAAATTTCACGTTAAGGACGTTCAAACACAGAATTTATCAAATCCCTTCAGGTTCTGTCAGTACTCGTGAGTCCTATTCAGATCGGAAATGAAGCTTAATGAACGCTCAATGCCGGCTTCAATACTGCCAGTAGCATGCGTACCACCAGGTTGACTCGGGAGTGAGATCTCTATATATAGGGCAAGGGTTACGTGCCAGCTGAGAATGCAATCCCGTCCTAAACGGACTCGAAATAAATTCGTACAACAGATCATATATGCACATGTTGCGCTAGTTCGTGACATTGTCTCGGTGTCCCTTCTCACTATCCACCTCTCCCGGAATCTCGTCCAACTGTTAACAATGCATTAGTATTATTCAAACCAAGATAAAGAAAAACCACTCGCAAGATCAAGGTCAACGAGAGCCGATTCGATGATCTTCACGGCTTTCATTAAATCTTCCTCGGTGATCACCAGAGGAGGGGCAAAACGTATGCTGTGGATGTCACATCAGACTATACAGCAGATAAATTTTTCAGGACGCACATGTTGATGTGCGTGGGCTTCGCTAACACGCCCATGCTCTTTAACAAGAGACAGAATTGCCATGCTGTTCGACCTTTAGTGCTTTTATCTTCATCAATGACAACAGCATTCAATAAGCCTCTGCCACGGACAAGCTTCACCAGTGGCGAGTTGATGGCACGAATGGCCGACCGAAACTTTTCTCCTAAAATTTCCGCTCGCTGTGCAAGGTTTTCCTCTACAAGGACTCGAAGTGCAGTCATTGCTACGGCACACCCCAGCGGGTTTCTGTCGAGACGATACGTGAATATGAGACGAAAGGAAATTATCAAAATGTATGCTCACCCGCCGTATGTGCTACCATGCTCGCCAGGTTTGATGCATAACATCACATCGCGGTCAGCAAGGACTGCAGACACAGGATAAACTGAAATACAACTTGAGCAAAACAATGGTGCAGGCAGGACTGTCAGTAAGACCAACCTCCACCTGACAAAGCCTTTCCTAAAAGGACCACATCCGGTCGAACATTATCGTGCTCACAAGCCAGCAATCTTCCTGTCCGGCATAAACCCTGTGAGATGAATGAGCTGACGAGAAAATCAAACGGAATATAAGTTACTGTTTGAATTTCATCACAGATCAGCAACACATTGTATTTCTTGCACAGGTCATGGACGCTAGCAAGGTAACCGGCTGCAGGGACAACAATGCTGATGTAGACATCAAACTTTGGGTCAGATGGATAGTAACAGGCAAACTGCGTGCGAGCATACCCTGCTTCACCCTGAATCGGCTCAATAAGAAACGCAGCAACGTTTGCGCCGTGTAATGTCAAGGCGCGCTCCAAGTCGGAGATCTCACCAAATCGGATTGTACGGACTTCTCCGTTATCCTCATAAGTTGGCCCAACACCTTCCAGATAGGGTCCGAACCCCATGCGGCAGTCAGGATCCGTACTCATGCTATTAACTAAATATATCGCGTCAACAAGCACCGAGTCGTTGATTGCACGAACCTAATGACTCCCAAGGTTCTTCCGTGAAAGTTCCCTGCCACACTCAGAACAATAGCTTTGCCCTCGGGGACACCTTTCTTCTCATAAGCCCATTTCCGTGAAAGTTTGACAGCGGTCTCCACAGCCTCAGCACCAGTGTTCATAGGCAAGACCATGTCATAGCCAAACATCTGTGTAATTTGCTGCGCAAATCGTCCGAACATGGAATTATAAAAGGCTCGTGATGACAACGTCAACTTCTGCGCCTGTTCCACCAGCGACGCAACTATCTTTGGATGACAATGTCCCTGTTGGTATTGGACATCAGATACATATATTCACGAACACCAAGCATCACGGTGAACCTGATTAACGGCTCTAGAATATAGCATCTATCAGTGTACTGATTACGACAGCAAGCTGCCACACGTACGAATACGCAGAAAGCATATCGATATACTCTCTGCCTTCGACATCCCAAACCCTAATGCCGGAGCACATGAGCGAAACCCGAGAACACTACACAGCACTCACTTTGCACCCTTCGCGGAATCAAAGACGACAGGCAACGAGTGGTAGCTAATAGGGTAAATAGCGCATTGTGAGTATATATAGACCTGAGCAAAAAGACAACGTTGAACGTCCTCCTCGGTTCTTGCAACCCCCCTCGTGCTATTTCTCCAGGGCGAGGTATCCGTGGGCCAGCAAAATAAATGTCTTACTTGTGTGCTCCATACTGGTGCTCCAACTGGATGACATCTGCCGAAGTTAGATGCGGCTGAATAGAGGCACTATTGTGCTCGTCGATCTGGGACTTCCTGACGCCATTAAGCGTAGTGTTGTGCGCACTGGCAACTGCGGTCGGGGACATGTTGATACAGGTGTTCAAACAAAAGCAGGAAATGTGGCGCTCCGAGTCTACAAGTGACGCGGCTCTGCTGTATGTTCCGCCCGCCGCGAGAACCTTCCGTCCACCTACTGAGCGCGTCCAATCATTGCAATCAATCATATCGGTCCGTTATCTATACCGTGACACACGTGTCGCATAAGCGAGTATTACTGCAACTCTACCGGCCACTCCTTTCGCCGCCTCCACCGACCTTGCTCGTCAAATCTGGGGTTTGTCGGATATGTCATTCCATCACCTGAACTGCGTCCGACGGGCACTGGATTTATCAGAGTGAGTGGAAAATAGGGGAACGAGGTTGATGAACACATACGGAACCACCACCAGACATTCCGCCCCATAACAGCCTCCCAATTTGCCCTCTTGCTTCCCAACCACCAGAGATTACCTTCGCTACCGATCTTGCCCCACTCTGCATCCCACTGCTTCGTAGTCCGTCGCTTCGCGCTGTAAATGAAAAGTGGCAACGAAAGTGGATGGAGATGTTAGCTTGCCATGTTTATTCCGGAATTTACACAGCGAAGACTAACCCGAAGCCATACCACGGATGGAGACGGGCTAAGGTCGCCCGCTCATGGTCTTTCATTGCCTGAAAGGCTAGAGATTCGACTGTAGTCTGATTCATCATTATCAAACGTAAGTGCGTTGCAAGCAAAGCGGTTGCAAAGATACTAAAAAGGCCAGCGCTGAAGACAGACTAATTCAACGTTGGGGAAAGGTCATGACATGTGGATTATGGCGTACAAAGCAATGACAACGATCTGATGTGGATCGACATCAAAATTGAAACTTGAACTCGACTTCACGTTCAGAGCTACCATCGTGGAAAGGATCCAGAGGCAGAATAAGGACGCCCATTGCAAAAAATTGACGAAGAACTGTTATCTATCTCATTAAAAAGAAGCTTTTGCAACGCAATACATATGCACTAACTTTATGATTGCGAGCACCCACACATTGCCCGATCCCTTATATATAGATGGTCAATGTCAGGACAGAGCTGCATTAGTGGTAACCCACATGGACAATGATGATCATACTTCATTATACACTTCAGTAACGCAATTCGTGAGCAGTAGCCATGTCGTGCATCTCAGCGAGAAACCTACAGTACCACAAGCTCGACAATGGTGTGCTCTGACTGGCTTAAGGAGTTCATCCTTGAAGCAATATCGAAACTCTGCTAGCAAAACTGGTGTCGTTGGTGGTCTTCGTGAATGTTGGGGAGGCGGTAGATCGGGTGGTAACATAGTATGATTCTTTATTGGGCTGTGCCGGGATTTCTGGTTGTGTGTAGCCGAAGCCGACGGAGTGCCACCAGAGTTAACGTCAGGTTCGTTACGCGAAGTATGAGATGGCCGGCTTTCGTGGCGGGCAACGTTTTGTTTGGAAAGTTTGTCTGAAGGCCAGTGAGCATCCCTTGGTCGAGTCATACTATATGCTTTGCTAGAGGCTGCAGACGGTAGAGGTTCGGTTATGGTTGCCTGGCGAGATAGATCGACAGTGGGGTGCATGTCTTCATAGGAACGACCGGCTATATCAGAAGAATCCCGAGTGTGGTGAGACAGCCGAGCGGGAAGGCCAGATTGTGAACTCTTCCGGACACGCTGTAATGACTTCTGAGAAGGTGAAAGTACATGTTGAGGGGACGCACGCACATCCTTTGCCTTGCCGGGTGAAGTCAAAACGACCTATCCATCGGTCAAAGAAATGCTCTTTGAGTGTACAGCGAATACGTACCTTCTCGTATGTCCATAATGTCATTAGCAGTAGCACAGAAAACACCGCGACGAACACAACTGACACCACATCCTTATTGAGTTCTAGTCAACCGGCAACCAAAAGGTACTCACTACCTAACACCCGACCACCTAGGGCATCGCCATGCCTCCGGATCATTGGGATGCCCAACCTACCAATGTACACATAACTAGCGTAACCAATCAGTCCCGCAGTGAGTCCTATACTCAGTTTGAGAACTATCCAGGGGTGCGGTTCGGTCCTGTTTGTTCTCTTTTCCCTGGCTTGATACTTTGCTTCAGCGACGACACGACAGCACGTCGGTTTCTGCAGGGTCTTGACCATGATGGACGACCAGATTCAAGGTCTTGAGCCTGACTGGCACTCAGGCTAGTCAGATGATGTAACTGAACCGTGGCACCGTGACCGCCATGCGCCGACCCTTGCAGCTGGAATATCATTATATTCGACTTTCTGTCTCCCCGTCTTGCTCAGATGCCCTGACGATTAGGAGAGCTGTGCAACATGCAATGGCGCAGCCGTTTGGCATCTATTCGACTACGTACGCAGATGTCTTGTGGATTGCAGAAGATGGAGCAGAGACTGTTCTCCGCCTGAAGAAAGAGTATGTAAATTATTATTACAGTCAGAGCGTTATGGTTTGGCTAACTGAGTGATCCGGGCAGAGATGCTGCCAAGGTATTGGCGGCGATCGTCGTTGCGACTTCACCTCGGATGTCTTTGGTCAAGGAGTCGCCGTTCCTGCCTTCTCTTTTGTCCAAGCCTTCGTAATATCCGATGACAGCGTGAAAGCAGAGTGTCATTGAGCATTTTTTTCGCCATGGATTACTTGCGATGTGACTGGCCACTTGCAAACTTTATGGACCACCTCGATTCTTGCAATGTATTACCTTCACACGGTATAGCTCACGGTATATTTGGAGGTAGTTCTCCAGTCGGAAACTCGAATCAATTTCGTCACTTCTTACTCATGACCTTAAACTTGATCGCCGCATGTCAACAGGCAAGGTCAAGCACTGAAAGAGGAAGCACACGAATCGGGCCAGAAGCAAGGGTAACACATTTTACAACAGAAACGATGGAGACCCCTTCCCCTTATGCCGCCAATCCCAGCCGCTCTTTGGCCCAATCAACGAAGTCATCTATTGTCGATGGCCAGGCCGCTGGATCCCAGAAGCTAAAATCAGACAGCACCGTGGAAATTGTCATAAACTGACCTTCCATGTCGTACTTCTCAAATTTGGAGTCAATGCTTCGGACAAACTCTAAGAACTGGAGTGCAAGAACAATGAAGGACCCTGTATCACAGAGGTATTAATAAAAGTACGAACCATGGCCCACGTATCCTTGCTGACACCCTTGCCGCCCTTCTCGTTTAAGAAATCAAACCACCAAGAAGTAAATTCGTCCCGCCAGCCCTCCTCCTCACCCATATCATCGTCGTCATCTTCGTCCTTGGAATGAATATGCGACAGTGCTCCACCTTGCAAACCATGGGGCAATAGTAATGCCCAAAATGCTTGAGCGGTGTCGATCCCTAAACAATAGGCTCAACTTTAGGTCGTAAAAATTGAGCCGAGGAGTCACAAACCGAGGCTCCGTTGACCATCTCCTCTCGCAAAATCAAAAGTGTGATTATAAACTTGTTGGAAGTAGCGTGGGTCCGATCCAAGCTTGTCTCTTAGTTTTATCAGAGCAGTCCGCATCCCGGATATGGAGTCACATCTGGAGCAACCCCGTATCAGCCTGCATTCGCGTGGATCGCTGCAAGCGTACCCAATGTTCTTCCACCCCTCGGTCCACCCTTTCTTATTCCATTCCCCTACTCTGGGGGACTTCAACTCGAATGCAACTGCCAGCAGAACAACATCCTCAGGGTTGACACCGAGATCCTCGCACAGCTTGATCGTCCCGTCTACGCTGATTTCCGCTGCGTCCGGGTCTATATTCAAGCTGCTGTTAAATACAATCGGACGCCTGCATCCCAATGACATACGCGCCTTTATATTTATCGAATAATACGTTCAGCTTACTTGTTGAAGGGGTTCCATCTACCTGGCGTCGTGCAGTCGCTGCAGTAGCGCTTGAATCGTTATAATACGCATCAATGGCAATGTCCATTCGCTTGTACTTCTCCAGGAATCGCTTTGCATCTTTCACACTGGATATGTCGCGATAATTAGATGATTAGTTGTCATCCAGTGACGGGGAGGTGTCCCATCTGATTGACTGGCAAGACGATCAGGCCTATCTGAAGGGCCAAGAGACGTACGATGCACCCGTAACTCCACAGAACTGTGCAATATTGGTTTCCATATGCCGATCGGTAATAGACTGTGTGCTCAAAGACTGTTTAGGCATAGGCACACACGCCGAGGCAAATGAATTAGCGAGGCAGGCGACTGCACATTCCAAGAACGAACCGTTACAGAATACTTGTATATTGATACGATTAGAAGAACAGTACTTAACACGCAAAATACAAGGCTTTGAGTCCAGTACAACAGTTTGGCGGCGAGGTCACGGTTGAGTTAGAGAACCAAATAAAACACGCCGCCGCTGGCCTTGAATCATTTCCAAGTCACCCATTAGGCTCTGGGCCTAAGCTACCCAAGTTTGGCACTTGCATCGTTTTTCCGAAAGCCTTCCAGTATGCGAAGATCGAATAGTTGGAATCACCGTCCTTCTCGTCCGGCTGCAGTACCTTTGTTTCCGTGTCGGCTTCTTTGCTTCTCGTCATTGTTTCCCCCTTTGATTCGTGGCGAAGGTTGAAACCTGACCAATCCGCAACTTTCTCCGGTGCAACTAAAGGTCTTGGAGAAATGCTCACCCGTCGACTTTCTGGCTTTTAGCAACGGCGGATCAGAACCCTAAATGTCGAAGGCTTGATTAAAGCTGATCAACACGCGCTCGCACCTGTCCGCACCCTTTGAACCCTTTTCATCCGCTTCTTGCCCTTTTTAACAGCAGGGCGTTTAAACTCGAAATACCCGTCTGTGCGACGGCGCGTAGCGTAGGCAATGGTGAGTTTTTTTTCGAAAAAAAGGAAGGACTATTTCTTTGGAAGATGCGTTGCACATGTAGCTCCGCACCTGAGTTTCCGGCCTCCGTTATACTTGATTCTTGTGTTCTCTGCAGACAGCAAAGTTACGAAAAGCGAGTACAGAAATGGGTATTCGGGGAAATGTGGTAGCCGGCGTCCTGCCAAGTCGAAGTTGCGAATGCATACCATCTGACCTGCCGTCTTTCTGGACAGGTTGCGTACAATTGACGGTCGGATACTCCAGTCAAAAACCGACAGAATGAGCACTTCGCGTTCTAATACCCCCCCCCAATTACCACATCTGGATGAGTCATCTGCCTCGCAACGAGTGAGTGCTTTTCTTTATCGTTCAGATTGCAGAATTGGTGAATAGAACAGGCCGTTGAACACCCGATGCTATGGTACCGTGATTCAATGACATGTCGTAATTCTCCAAGCTTGTGGATCTTTTCCAGAAATGCAATATCATGATGTACCTCGCGTTGACATCGCTGCGAAGTACGTATATCCGTGGAATATTAAACCCCTCTAAAGGTTCCGTCACTTCCAGATAGTGGGCGTCTCCCGTAGTGAGGCGTTTTTTGTTCATCCTGGTGGCGTACGACTTGTATAGTGGTGTCCGAGAAGGAAGGAAATAGATTCACCCCTCAATGTTGTTGACTAGTATGCATGCGTCATGGATGGACCGTCCTTCCGCAATATCTTTACGTGGCCAGCCCCGTGGGGCACGAACTTGTATCCATAGCCTGTAACTAATAAATTATGGCACGTGATCTCGGAGTTACTGAGTTTGAAAGCGTTCCCGATTTGGACAGCTCCCGCGGTGGCGTCAACGGAGGAATCTGATGGGATCTGGGTATCCGGCTGTTGCCTTAAAGTCGATCATGATCACGATAACTTCGATCTATGGTACCCGTATATATGTGGTCGTGCATTATCAAAAATCTTCTAGATACAGTATAGTACACGGTGGTCGTGTAAGTAACCGAATGACAAGAAATCTATAGCATGATAGCGAAAGACAAAGCAATCGATTAGCTGGGATATTTATTAGGTTCGAAAAAATGTGCAGGTATACGGTCATGGTCGAGGGCCCCGCAACGACACCTGACAAGTCACACCGTGTCAATCGTGATACGGAACATGAATCACATCTTCTCACTAGAATATCAATTTCTGACGATAACACGTCGGGTGTGCTTTCCTGCCCGCCTTCGCTCGGCGTAGGGCATTGGTCTCCTCCAAGCTTCATCGTCATCCCGGTATTCCTCCGATTGGACTTCTGCTTTAGTATTTGACACCGAAGGATCTAAACTAGACTGGTGTGGAGTAGTGGGATGGGGATTGCCAGTAGGGGGCGGTGCTGACTGTGCATGAGCTGCTGTCGGAAATACAGACGTTGGCGTCACAGGTACAGGCACAGCCCGTCTGGAAGTAGGGTGGGGATAAAGGACAGGAGGTGCTGCTGGCGATTGCGCAGGAGATTGATGGTGCGGATGAGATCCATGCTGCGCGTGACCTTGAGGCCATATACGGTGTGCGCCCAGCTCTCTTCCTCTGGCCTTCCCGTTTTCCAAGTCCAAGTCATGTGGCACATCTACCTCGACACGAACGCGGACGATTTCTTTGCCAGCCTGGGCGAAGAAAGCCCGTTCTTGTCGTTGGAAGTAACCACTAGTAGGGCCTGGCCTCATCTCGGGAAAGTTATCCGGAGGTGCTGGAGGGAACAGCGCCATGAGATCGTGTCCCGTCGGCGGTGCGGGATACTTGCGGGGCAGCATGTCAGCGTCATGAGATAAATCAACGTCTGCAAGACTGTTCGTTCACTGCTATGACAAATTGGATACACAGGTGAGAACTCACCACGCAAAGAAGTTGGAGACAGGGGACGACGCGATCGGGACATTGCGGAAGCGGATGAGGGAGTCGAAGGAAGCAAAACTGTTGTCGATAACGTAGTATCGCGGTTGAGTGGTGGACTCTGCTCGCTAGAACGAGTTGTAGATGCGCTGGGGGTTGGGGATGGAGAGGGGTTTGATACAGGACGGAGGTGGAATGCAGACATGATAATTGGGGTTGTAAAAAAGTGAAGAGGTAAGAGGAAGTGTGTTGAGGCTTTATATATAAGCGCGTGAGGGTGAGGGGAGCGCGAATCGAAAGGCTTTAAGGAATTGATTGGAATTGATCGCGTTGAGAACAGCGAGCTGAGGATTCGGATTCGGTTCGAATTCGGTTCGAATGCCAGTCACGGTCGTACATTTTTATGCAGCCGGCGTGGATCCTGCAAGCCTGCATACCGTCTCTTCCATGCCAATTTGAATTTTTTGACTCCGGTCCGGGAATACTTCCTAAGCGACCATCTAGATACGGCCTCATGCATATTCTCCAGCGCTCATCGTACCTGCACAATTGACACCCACGCTTCGAATTGACCGAATCTGTTCTTATGTCCAATCGGCACTATACCAAGTCCAGAATCAAGATCCAGAATCCAGAATATGTCTGTCATCTTCGCACACTTCATCAGCTGCAGGAGTTCCATATCCACATTCCGTATGTATCGGTAACTTGAAGCACATGGTTTTTGTGTCCGCATATGACTACGAGCGATCGCTGTGATGCGCATGACATTCCATGTTAATATCGAGAACCGGAATGGAATGAACAAAGGACAAGTCCGCTCTCACACGGCCAGCATTTATCGACCGATATAACAAGATTGCCGGAAGGCACAACTGGGGGCTGACTAGCCTGACCTGTGGTGGTGGTGGCCCACCGGTGATCCTTTCTGGCTAGGTATGTGCCGTGTTGTAAAATTTCTACATGTGAATGATTCTCCCACTCACGCTATGAATGTCTCGGGTTCAGTATATCGTGCAAGCCCATTAGTTCAATACAAACCGTGAACGTGATTCCCAAGCGAATGACACAAAAACAGCACGACATGGAACCGATGACAACTGGTCAATCTAATACTCCGGAGTCACGAGGAATTGAAAACAGTGAGCACAACGAGAAGGATGGGGAAAGGGGAAATAAAACAACCCAACACGACCTCGCAGGGCCAGAAAAACCAAAACGAAACTTGAATCTCAAAACGGAGGCATCGATCGCGTATAAGTAGATCAGGGCCAAGATTTTATTCTTATCACAGACGTATTCCTTCGTCGTGACGACTCACGCGTACCCATCAGACCAAGAACGGCACAGGATACGAAGCAACAGAATACTCACCAACTTGCCAACAGCACAGCAAATATCATCACATGTGCGTACTACTCGATGACGCATGAAATCCGAACCACCTGAATCAATTGTCATTGTCTACTTGATCAGGTATCGAGGCCCATCAGGACTCGGACTCCCGAGCCGATCAAGACGAGTCCCAATACAACACCACCGGCCAACGATCCGGAAGTCAATATCAAAGGACAGAGATCTTCGGGTGTTTGGCGAGGCGTATTTAGTTAAAGTCTAGTTGGAGGCATGTCGATCCGGTGAGCGAAGGTCAACCTACATCCTTAGCTCTGCCTCAACCACGGGTCGGATATCCGTAACTAGCTCGACCTGAGTTTGAATTAGTAAACAGTCCCGTTGCAATGATAATTCGGTGAGGATGTGGATGTGAGGGTACTAGTTACGGACATTGAAGCTAATATTGAAGCTACATAATTCAAGGGACGAAAGCAGCGTAATAAGTTCAGGCAAAGGGCGGGTTTCGGAAGGCAATTCAAACTCAGATCTGCCTCAATACATATAATTTGATTTTATCTTCAAGTCAGGAGCGCCGTCGTGGCGTAATGGTAGCGCGTCGCTTTCCTATCATCGCATAGGCGAAGGTTGTGGGTTCGATCCCCACCGTCGGTAGTTGGTTATATATTTTATATATTTTTACTAAATCAGTACGCCTGCACTCCAATGTTACAGGGAAGCAAAAAAACATACAATTATATACATGAAGTCATTATTAATCCAGATCCTGTTTGCCGCTATACCTGAGTCACGGGCTCGTACCCTGCCCGGCTGCTGCCTCCCAGCCCAAGTCCCATAAACAGGGTCTTCCGAAGTCCTTTCCGTCCAATATTGACACTATGATCGTCTTCATCGTCCTCTCTCTCTTTCCGCCTCTTTGCTTCCTGGAAACCATCAAGTGGCACTTCATAAAGCCGATCATACGAAACACCCAACTCCCGCCCGGCTGTCCAAAAGTCCTTACAATTCCCCACCAGGCCAATATCAAACGGATTGCTCGCTTTGCCAGCGCGAGCAAGTCCATCTACGGCCTTGCCCTTGGTAAATCTATCAAAGCCAAGCAGATTCATCAAGAATCCACTCCCACATCCACCGCATGAGCCTGAATGCGCATGGTTATGGGGTGCAACGCCCTCCGACAGCGTCGGATCCTCGCCGTCGACTGCAGCAGAGTGGCGGTGGTGATGCCGGTGCCCCATCTGGCCGCTTAGATTCGCTCCCCCGCGACCACCCATGAATCCGTAGCGTCCGAGATTAGATACCTCGAGAGTCGTCATTTGGCGGGCGATCTGCCAGTATTGACTAGCGAGGAGGACGATAGTCCACGATAATTGAAGCGTGGCCCAAGTTGCGACGGAGACCAGGAACGGATCTTCGGCAGTGATCGCACATAGTTCATTGGGGAATGGACATGATGGTGAGATGTGGCTCGGAGAGGTTGATACAGCTAAGGTGGAGAAGACTGGCATACAGTTAGTGCGGAAGATCTGGCGAAAAAAAAGAATGGAACGTGGAACACACATGCGTAAGCGAGGTAGTCAAAGAGGATGATTCCGACGACGAGTGTGGTCACAAAGAGAACGAATTGCCGATGGTTATTAGAGCCAACTAAAGGTGATTCATAAGTCCAATACGAAAAACAGATTGGCAGCCATACCGCAATTCCAGACCCAGGGGCAATGGCTAGGGTAGATAACACATTAATTAGGGACCTGCATGGTCACAAATGACTCACTGATCGCTACGAGCAATGCATTTATCACATACACGACAATGTTTTGAACGGAGAGGTTTTCTAGCCTATTGCGTCTGTCAGACAAACCACATCGATTAGAAAGACGGCGTACCATGCATTGTATGCAGAAAGTCTGTCCATTCAAGTGTCCTTCTGATGCTAAATCTTCAATGATCTGTGGCAGCGCAAGGATCATCACGGGCATCAACAGCAGAAAAAACAAGACAAGACATACCGACTTGAGCTCTCCATCACTTGTAGGTTTTGGACATGTTCCAGGATCTAACGTAACAGCACGGAAGAAGTTGTATGCACAGAGACCAACAGATATCGCAAATGAAAGATGCGTAAATGCGTGGGATTGCGTTTCTGCGGATTTCTGTCGGAAATGTGAAACGAGCAAAAAAGGTCATCACCCACGATGTACCAGACGGGTGGCCCAACAGAATACCACCCAGACTATAGAGCCCAATATAATGCCGGCAAAATATGGGCTTTGATTTACGCTGTCGGTGTAAGTAGATTTGTTGAGGAGGACACGAGTCACGATCTAATGGATATGTCAGCGAAGGGCCGAAAAGCATGAACCCACGCGTACATGATGCATGCCGAAAAATTCCGCCATGGCAAGAATAATCCCAGTATACCACGGTAAGATCGACAAGGTCGTAAACATAAGATAGAAGAATAGTGTGGGAAGAACAAAAATCGCGATTCTGGTATTGCGCTGCGGGGAATTCATCAGACCGAATGAAAACACGAAGTTAAGGCGCTCACATCGCTGAATGGTTTAGTCTTTTTGACGCCATCCTCGTTCATCCCACCTTCCTCCAGTGCCCGTTTCCATGCGCCCAAACTTTTGAGCTCGATCGCCATATCTCGAGGCGTCCTGCCCTCTCCGTCCTTTGCAGACACCTCGGCGCCTTTTTCCACCAGTCTCCGTATACATACCCGGTTCCCCCTGACCACAGCCCAATGAAGAGGAGTCAAACCAGCATCGTCCTTTGTATTCGGGCTAGCACCATGCTTGAGCAGGAGATCAACGGAGAGGGCATCTCCCTGATACGCTGCCCACATGAGAGATGTATGGCCCTGAGAGTCTCTTGAATCAACGCTGATGGGCTGGTGCAAAAGATAAAGAAGTGGCATGATGGATGACGAATGTGTGACGAGATGGAGTGTGTTGTACCCTTGGGTATCAGTAATAGTCGGGTCGGCGTTGTGAGCAATCAATAGCTGGATCACGTATAGGTAGCCATTGCGGGCGGCCCATTGCATGGGAGTTGCGATGAGGTCTCCGCCTAGCGCATCAACCTCCGCACCCTGCTCTAACAGGTATCTACATGCAGCTACTTGGGCGTTGATAGCCGCCCAATGCAGAGGCGTGATATTCTGATCGTCTCTGCTGGTGGCCGACGCCTTTCCTGATTCAATGAGCTCACGAATGAGGTCGACGTCCCCTCTTTGAGCAGCAACGAATATGTTGGTCTAACAAAGTCAGCCAATTGCGTTTAGAGATTGCGAGCGCTGCATCGCACCTGTGAGTCTGGCGTCTGCTCTAGCGCCTGTGCAAAGGTCAGATTTGTCGCCGTTGCGGATTCAGAAGTCACCGACATTGGTGCTGGATCTGCTTTGGCGGGTATTTTCACGGAGTCGTCCATGGTCGAGTATGAGTGTTATTTGAAAGTTTGCGCAAGGCGGTGGAAGAAGCTGACGTAAGCTGTGTTGTTCCGCAGTATACGACCTGGCGCTGTACGTCCCTCCTAGCCAGGCTAGCCCTAGCTATAGCTTTTCGACGGAATAACTCTCAGATGGGCCGGCGGCGATGTGACTGTAAATATGAAGGGATAAGTGGTCTCTCATGTGAGTAGCCATAGCATCATATGAAGTACTGTGGCATTTATAGTATTATTACACCAATAGCACAATTCCAAAAGACAACAAGCTACTTGATACCGAAAAAAAAAGGAAACCGTAACGGCAATGGGGTAAGTTGAAGTACAGATATGCGAATCCACAATCGATGATAGAATGAGCGGTGAGGAGCGAGAATGCGTCAAGGCACAGAAAAAGATCACAGCCGAAATGGCAATTATAAAATGCACACCCTCACGCTCTAATTCTCCACCCATCACCCTTCCGGCTCACTTTCCCAACACCACCAAAGCCCTCCCTCACAACCAACCACAACCCCGTACTCGACACGACGTCCTTGATCTCCTCCGCCGTCAAAACCAAGCCGCTATTATTGGTGGTCCGTAGAACGCCCCCGTTAGGTCCTAGAACACGCTTTCGCACCAAGAGGGTGTCCACCTCGATGTCAGGAAGTGGGAACGGCACTTTAAGCATCGCAACGACTTTCGGGTGATGTGGTGTAGGTGAGAGGGTTGCAAGTTTCGTGCGGATAACTTGATCCACTTCCTCTGGCGGATCCCCTCCAGCAGAGCCTGGCGTGGGTGTGCGGGGAGAGAGGGGTATCACTCGGCGCACTTTGAGAGTACAGGTCCAAGGTGTTTCGGTATCTTCCGGATCACTGTCATCCCCGGTGTCCTCACCCCCTCTGGCCCGTTCACGTTCGCGATCCTCCTCGCTCGTGTGACTGGTGCTGATGCTCTGATGTGAGATCAGCGACAGCCTGTTCGCCTTTCGGTCCTTTTGGGCGGGGAGCTGTGTGTCCAATTGCGTGGGACTGCGGTCAATGGAGGTATTGGAAGAATTGATGATGGTGCTGCCCCTCCGACCGTCAGTGGCATTCGCCCCTCTCCCCCTTACTATTTTCTTCCTGTCTCTCTTGGCAGAAGTCTTACCCCGTTTCCACTCGAACTGTACTTCCACGAGCCCCGCTAAACTATGCATCCCCGGTATTTGAGCCCCGAGTTTGCCCATCATCCCGCCAATGAGGGACGAATCGTAGCCTTTGAGCCACCGCCTGACAACCCAGACATATACCGAAGGCCGCCCGATGGGCGGATATCTTGGTGAGCTCGAAGTGGGCTGAATTCCTAGAACAGGGGGACGTAATATCGAGGAGGGCGTGGCGACGTCCGGCTCAGCAACGTTGAAAGTAGATCCAGATGGTGGGATACCAGACGCGGAATAATCCGAAATGGTCGACATGCGTCTGGAATTGCGGGGGGAAGGTGATAGAGTGGGTATGGTAGGCGTCCGTGAAGGTGAGGGCAGAGTAGATGAATCTTTCTTCTTGAATAATTTTCCGAAAATGTTTCTTTTCGCCGGAGCCGCCTCTGTGATTTGTGATATTGGACGCGTTTCCCGCTTAAAGTCGGCACCGGGGGATGAGACGGATAATGCGGATGAGCCAGGGGTACGTGCATCGGGCGTGACAGGTCGGCTTCGCGTCGTTTGGCCCGGGCGAAGAAGCCCACGCTCTCGATCTTTGGAAGACAATGAATTGGCGCGACCGTCATCGCCACCCCATACTTCTACAGGTTCGAGTACGGCCAGCCCAATGAGCTCCAAGCCTCGTTTCTGGAATTTTGCAATCTTTGCATCAGTGCCAGCATCCACTATAATGTTGGTCATGACATTATGAGCCTGAAGGTTATACAAGGGAATAATCATGCGGCGGCCCGTAGAGGAGGAAGCCATGGATGAGAAAGATGCTACTGAGCCGTATCCGGAGGCTTCTGATCGATTGGATGTTACTCGTGCGAGGCCAGCGAGGTCTTGTTCATTGTCGGTGACGGGTGTGTTGGGCTCGGTGAACGTACCGCTTAGGGGTGTTGACGGGAAGTCCAAAGACTGACGGGTATTGATAGAACCTGTCGTACCAGTTGGGGCCCGGGCATGTGGAGGCACTAGTTGTACTTGAAGATTGAGGGGGTGATTTGACTTTGCTGGGGGCGGTCGTACGATAATGAACGTCTTGACAAAGGATGAGCGCTGAGTGGACTGGGATGGGTTTACGACGAACCTCAGTCGGATACTTGTCTTTCTTCTCCCTCAGTTTCTTGACGCCCGAGTCGTTTACAGTCATTGTAATATCTGGATCGGGGTCGTCTTCGGCTTCGACTGGGGTATTTTCCAGGTTTGACTGAGCGTTCAGGTCACCCCTGAGCGACTTGTGTTCGTGGGAGGACTGCAAGACGGAGGGCAGGAATGAATTGAGTGAGGCGAGCATTATATTTAAATGATTAAATATTGAGTTGGAAAAAGAGACTCAACCGCCCAACACGCCAAGACTTTGACATAAGCTACACTGACTCCACTCCTTCCACTCCCTTCTTCCACCCGGACTACAACTATTCAACTTACCAGCACAACGCCCTTATAATCAACGCAAATCGCGCCCATAACTCTCTTCTAATGCCTGCAAAACCCACTAGAAAACCACAACTCGGAATACCGCAATCAATCGGGACCGGGCCCGAGCCGCATGACGCAAGTGCGGTTGTAAGCCCGCACACATAATCCTGTCCAACTGCCATCACAACTGTCCTTGATTCCCGGGCTTCACGAGCGCCTAACCCGGGGTTGGTCCAGGTAAGTGGCCATAAACGGTTCAACTTGAACTTTATTCGAAAAAATAGAACTGATGATTACTGAGCATGTCAATGCTGGTCTCCGGATCTCCAGAATACGCGGGCCTTGTAGTAAACGGTCATTGTGTTACAGCATGCCAAAGTGCAGGGAGTACAAAGACGACATACGTCAGGCAGCGAACCACTGTGAACGGGCGCCGAGCTAAACAATTGGCGTGCAGCGGGCCGTGATCCCCTCTGTCAGGCCTTAGGGACTCATTGTTGCGGCACAAGCCTTGCCTCGGCCGCAGGGGCATATCAGATGCTGCCTTGCCAACGCAGTTATTACTTATTCAAATTCACCGTTAACATCGCTACGCGTGCGCTGTGGTGATGAAGTAAACAGCGGGCACCATCTGGCAGCACGAACGTCTCGCCTGACGACAAGGCCTATGATACTTTACGGCCGAAAGGCCTCGTCACAGGGTATACGTATATGCCGTCCGATGTCAATGTCCGATGTCCGAACGCTATGCGCACCTCGATTTCTTT
>QLPF01002187.1:0-23214 GCA_003314045.1 Hygrophorus pudorinus
AGGCCGGCCTATAACAAACCTCTGCAGCACTTCATAATTGTGTTGGTCCTTGGCCAATCCTTCCTCTAGCCAAGCGATTCTCCTCAGGAGCAATTCTGCTGTCAGCTCATTCTCCTCAATCTTTATCTCGGCACCTCTTGCAACCTCGGCCTCTGACCTCAACCGTTTTCTGAGAGTTGACATCAGGGGAATCTTGATTGTCAGCCCTGAGGTTGGTGGAATCTTTATTGTGAGACCTTCAAGTTCGGTCAGGATAGAATGGAACTCAAGCAAAATCTTGCACTCACCTGATGTGGACCCTGGAGTTGATGTGGGCCGAACTACAGACTGATCCTTCCTCTCAGCCTGGACAGGCTCCACTTTCAAGGCCCTAGTTTTCAGTCGCTCTGACCGACGCACACCTGTTGGTGTTGTCTCTCTGGTGATCGTGGTGGGGTGCCTGGCTATCAGCTTCATATCAAGTACTGTTGCGGGTGTCGGGTCGGTGTCAGGGACAGTCACTGTTGTTGTCACTGCCTTGCTCTGGGTTTCAGCAGACATCAGCAGTGTGGGTGTTTTTGGCTCAGGCTTCATCGAAAACTGTTGGCTGGGCATCATTGCTGGTAGGCAACGTCTGGGTTGATGGGTGATGACAGGCACTCGGTAGCCGACAGGTTTCGGGATTGGCAGGTCGAATTGGCTGACCTGATTGACATCAGTCGACTTGTTGGTCTTCCTCCTCTTTTTCAGCTGCTCCTCCTCACCATCCTCACTCCTCGCACCAGGCTTAGATCCCGATGCCTGCTCTTCCACCTGTCTCTCCTTCGATGGCTTGAGTATCCCTCAGGGAGGCTTGGCTTTCGGTGGTGGCTTGTCGTTTCCATCCTGCATTTGCAATCCCAGAACTACATCCACCTCCTGCTCCTTCACCATGATCGGGAACTCCCTTGCCCTTCCTTGCCCCAATGCCACCTCCTTCTGTCTACTTTCCTTCCACCAAACATTTCTACCCATATTCACCTGTGGGGTCGTCATCCAATGGCAGAACCATGGGCTTGACTTCATCGCCTTGTCGTCCTCTGACATCCATTTGAAGTCAACCAATTTCTGTGCCCGGTCCACCATGATGAAGCGTTCCCTCATGCTCAGCACAAAGGAGGGGACATGGATCGACCACTGGAGGACATTTGTCACTTCATTGATGATGTCCCTTATAGCAATCTGAGGCAAATGTCAGCATTTGAGTCTATGCAGAACTGGCTATTACTCACCAACTCCTCCTTCAGCTTTTGCTCCAAAACCATTCTTCTTTGTGGAGTCGCCAACTTGGCTGCATCAACCACTTCTTGCCATCTGTTGGCATATCTGTATAGCGATTGCTGGTGTGCATTCACTTTGAACGTCAGGTCGTGTGTGATGTAGGATTTGTCGCATGCTATGGCTGAGATGTTATGTTGAAGTGATGATGTTTACCCAATGTACTTCAACATCACGTGATCTTATTACCCATGGCCTACCAGATTTCAGATTGAAAGTATAGATCCTTTCATGGACTCAGGATGTTGCAATTTTATTTATGCTCTGCCAATGTGATATTACAAGGGGACTAGGAGAACTATTCTATTGGATGACATGTTGTCCAGGTGTTTTGTATACATAATTGTATTGAATGTAAGTAACTGTGAATGAGCACCACAGAACAGTGGACCAGAATGACAGATGCCTGAGATGGATGCCCAGGAAAAGGAACCAGCCCAGCTATGTGGACAGATGAGCGAAATGTAACCCTGATGGCAAAAAGCATTCCCAGGCCAATAGACTCTTACAGAACATACCTGCTCTCAGAAAAAGACAATGTTGGGAGGCCAATGGATGTCCTGACGCTGATAGAAGAACCCAAGGCCAATGGATATACTGAGGCCGAAGGATATATGGAGACTGATGGATATCCCAATGCTGATGGATATACCAAGGCTGCATAGAGATGCCATCTTTGCATTTGAATTAATGAATGTCAATATGAGGCATAAGCTGATGTAGATTGATATGCAGAGGCTGATCTTTAAATTCTTACAAACCATTTATTACTTGTAATACAACCTGGCTCCTAACGATTCCTTGCCCGAATTTGCTCTACTAATCGGACTTGGTAGCCATAGCTTAGCACTCTGTGGCTCTTTTCATCAACCTCTTTCTGCCCTTTAGCCACTACCTCCTCCAATGTCTCTCTCAGCTCCTTCAACTCCAAGATGAAATCTTCGGTCACAAGTTCATTTTCATTGGCCAGAGTTGGTTCGGCTTCTTCATTGAGGGGAGTATCACCGAACCAGGTGGAGAACATCTCCCAATGTGTTTGCTGTCTGTTAATACAGTCAGTTAATGTCACTTGAAAATGTAATCACAACTTACCCCTTCGACTGACGCCAAGAAGGATGCCGCCATCACCAAGTACGGCATTTTTGCAATCGCCCCGCCACTTTCCCACCAATGCCTCCCCTCAATCTGAATTCCTTCCACCTCTGTCTGGCCCTCACTGTGAAGTGACAACTATGACAGCTTCTTCCACATTCCAGGCATTCCCAGTATCCTGTATACTGAACTGATGATGGCCAATGGTGACACCAATTCCAACAATTTCAGTTGGCACATCCCGCTGAGCATCTTGGCCCCCACCTAATCATCCCCTTAGCCAGTGTTTCCCTCTGTTTTGAAATATGCACCACTTCTGTCGCTAACCCCAGCTCCCATTTTTGATGGTCCACAGACCCTGCCTCTGGTAATGATCACAGCGCCACACTGATTCTGGTAGCGATGACATCCAAATGGCGTCTTGCATAGTGCTCCAAAAGTTCAGTTCAGAACTGATCCAAACTCAGGTTGAAACTGAACCAAACCTGAAGTTCAGGTTTAGGTTTGGCCTATGGCTGAACCAAACCATTTAAGAGAGTTTAGTTCAGCCAAAACCTCTTAAAAACCGAACCAATTACTATATATAGTAAGAGTTCAAGGTTTGAAACCCAAACCAAACCAAACTCCAAGGTTTGGTTCAGCATTTTGGCTGAACTGAACTTTGGGAGCACTAGTCTTGCATCATGTTGCGTGGTGGGCACTGAGGATTTGATACCAGATTTGAAGTGCATCTTGATGGATGTAGGATGAAGGTGAGGGATGGACAGCCGCATATATGTTGTCTCCTTTTGGTGCTGTGACATATTCTTCCCATGTGCTGTTGAAGACCCTCTGCCGAAGCTGACCTTCAGGCTGCCAAAATCTTACTCTTGTAAACTTGTAAACGTGGATACTTGTAAATATATTTGATACATTTGATACATTTCATTCAGACCCTGTATTAGCTGGATTATCTCCCATGCACCTCAAATCATCCAAGACTTTTGCTATGTGCCTGTCCACTTTTGCAGTCTCTTCAATCTGCCGCGCCTGGCCGTCAAGTTCTGCATGTCTCAGCATGGCCGCCTCTTTCACCACTTCCTGGATGTTGACCACATCCTCAATGAGTGAGGTTGCCTTGGGCTGCGTCGATCCCGATGGCCTGCAATCCCAGTAGTTGATGTCACAGCCTTTCAACTCCTTGAATGTCAGCTGACCATCATGCAACTGATCAGTTCACACCCAAGCATGGTTGGTAGAAACTGACTCACCTCATAGAATGTCATTAGCCCATCAAACACATCCCCTCCATCTATATCCACTTCTCCTCTCCACCAACATCCCTTGTAGATCGGGTCCGTGATATCATAGACCCCACTCAGGTCTCTCTCCTCCGTCCTGGTATCGATGGTGTTGAGGTTGCCCGAGCCTTCCAACACTATCACAGTGTCCCTGAGCACTATTGGCACCACCAACTCCTGACCGAGTACCCAGGCACTCCTGATCAGTGACATGGCCTTAACCTGATGACCTCATGCCTGAATCAGCTGTCAACAGTCAACCTTGGTAAGACAGCTTACCAGTTCTTGAGCCAGACCATACTTCCACAAAGGCCACAAAGCCGGCTTCTCCTCTCACAGTAGATAGTGTAGTGCAGAATGCACCCAGGAAGCTTGAATGTATAGCAAACGATGTAATGGTGGTTGCAAGGAAAGGCATGTAGCCCATGTGATCGTTGTGTAATATAGGTGTAATGAGGAGAGTTCAATGTCTGGTTCGCATACCATTGGTTAAGGATTGGCCCTCTGAAGGGTCAGTCCTCAGTGCTATCGGCATTAGGTTATCTTCAAGGATGGGCACAGGAGCGGTAGTCGTTTCATCAGCTCACTTCAGTGCATCAATGCCAGTCAACTTTCCCAAATGTTTGGCTTATTGGGCTGAATGCATCTGCCATCCACACACTTCACTGGGATGGATGATAGCATGCATCTTAGATTTGGTTATCATTATTACTGATGTTCTACCAAGGTATTATATGTCATAGTACTGGTGTTTCATCCACTGTGCCACCTCAACTCCCATCCTCTCATGTACTTTGTCTCTCATATAATAAGTAAGACAAACCCAATCTCCCTCACAGTGAGATACTCCATGATGTAAGATTTTGCCACTAAATCCAACCACTGTGCCTGAGTTGTATGCAAACTTCATCCCCAGTCCCGGGAATCCCAGCTCGGCACCACGATAAGGGCCAACCGTCATCAGTAGATCATACTATGGAGCCTGAGAATAGTTGTCCCAGTGGAATGGAGTCTCTCGGTTGCTCAGTGCTGTCAACACATTGAACACTGATGGCCAGGACTCCAGTGCCCGATGTAGCTCTGGGTACTGCCATAGTTTTGCCACTGTCTGTTGTCCGCTCTCATACAACCCTGGGTGCATCACCACTAATTAATGCCATCATCTCAAACATCATCACAAGCCATGTTGCTCTCCCTCGGTCGGGATTCTTAGCCTTCAAACTTGCTGATATCTCCAGTGGCCAGTCAGGGATGTTCTGCGGCAACGTTAGCACTGATATTCATCACTATCAAGACACTCATACCTCATGAGCTTGCTGAAACCAAGCCAGTGACATGTCTACACAGCCAGGTGGCTGCGCCATACACTCATCGGTCACCTTGCAGAATGCCGAGGATTTCTCCAGGACACCAAAACCATCTTTGGCCTGTACTTATCAAACATCTGTGCAAGGTGGATAGTAGAATTCCACATTGTCAACTGCACTAATGGTCACTGGTGTTTAGTGAACTGCACGGGTAACCCCCAGGTACTTTCAGCTGTACCTGGACCAGCACTGGGGTGTACCCATACCCATTGCGGTGGGTACAGGTAAAAGCCTGGGTACAGTATTTGGTACCCTGGGGTCACCTGTGTACCTGTACCCGTGACGTGCCACCTGCGGGTTTCTCACTTATTTACTTGGTATCTAATTGTAATATATTTAATATATATGGCAGGCAGCATACAGCTGCCCACCCTCTGTGTCTGTAAGGTATGTGTTGGGGTCATGTGGTGACATTGGATGACATGTCTGCATCCAACATGGACACACTGAGGTGGAGGTGGGTGACGTGGCGGGTGGTGGTGGACGCATACCTACTGTTGTCGTTGGTACCTGTCAGAATGGGGTGATGACGGCAGTGGGTGATGTGGCGGGTGGTGGTAGACGCGTACCTGCTGTCGTCATTGGTACCTGTTGGAATGGGGTGATGATGGCGGTGGGTGACGTGTGCGGACACGCCAAAGTGGAGGTGGGTGATGTGGTGGGCAGATATAGGTGTGGGGGTTGAATGTGACTGTCTTGTGTTCACCCCCATTATCACTGTATGAATTGAATATATATCATTGTTAGTAATTATACATATGGTATTTGTATGTTACTCACCTCTGTATGCCTGCGGTTACTGCTGTCTTGAGCAGTGGGTGGTAGTGAGTAGTGGCAGCTGAGTTTGAAATGTGGAACAGTAAGTGGAATATTCAACACACCTGTGGGTTAAACAAAATGCAAAAAATTGTTACCCCCTTGGAACTCTACCCTAATTATAATAACATTACATATACCAGTAAATAATATTATTGGTTACCCATCACATATTTTAGGTGACAGGTACAAATATGAGGGGCGGGTACGGCTCCTGGGTCTGGGTACAAGTCCAGGTAGAAATTTTACCACCCTTACCTGTACCTGCATGAAATACCCGCCAAATACCCACAGGTATTCTTGTACCCCTGCAATCCACCACTGGTGTTCATAATATAGCTGTGATCCACCTACCTGTCTTTGTGATGGTAGCACTTCCGGCAAGTACCACGCAAGGATGACTCCGTGCCGGTTGACGATACAGGTCAGGGAATCAATGATTGTCCCGGATCCCCCTGATGGTGGGGGGTATGCCTTTGAAATCACCTCTTCCTTCGCCTCATTTCAGCTGTTTTCATGGACGGACAGTCAATTGCAATATCGCACAGCATCCCATGGGATAATGGCTGACATCATTAGGGGATCAGCATGGATGAAGGTGATCAGTGGCCAGGCCAAAAGACTTACATGGGTTCTGGTATGCCTTTACCAAACACTCGGCAATGTGCTTGCAGTCGCTGGTGAGATTGATGGAAAGAGAAATGGGTGTCCTGAGGAGGTTGATGGAAGGGGAAGATATCGAGGTCCCACTGCTGTTTGTGGCTGCCGAGTGTTGCTGTAATTTGTGCTGGAATAGGTCCACTAAATACTGTGAAAGGGTATCTGTGAATTGAAGAACTTCAGATATGTGCGCTTGATCCATGTCAACTGCTGGAGCAGGATGTTGCTTAAGTAATCAAGGCATTGTCCAATTGGGAATGACTGAGGGGGCTGAATATGTAATGAAGAGCAGCCCAACAGAAATTCAGTGGGAAACTGAATGAGAAACTCACATATGGGCCAACCCATCTCCAATGAGCAACTCAAATATCAGCTGACCCATCTCCAATGAGAAAATCCAATATGGGCCCACCCATCTCTGGTGGGAAATTCAAATATTGGCTGACCCATCCTGCAATACTATTGTCAGCCCACCTACCTTCAATGGGAAACTCCAATATGGGCCCATCGATCTCCAATGGGAAATTCAATTATCGGCCAACCCATCTTCAATGGGAAAATGTATTATTGGCCAACCCATCTCCAACGAGACACTCCAATATGGGCCCACCCATTTCCAGTGGGAAATTCGAATATCAGCCGATCCATTGCTTATGACTACAATACTATTGTCGGCTGACCCATCATTTATGACTACAATTCTAATATTGGCCGACGTTCGCTGGCCCATCTCTAATGTGATTTTGTCACTGTCTGCTCCCCCATCCTAGATGGGTCCAGGGAACTGGAAGGTGTGGAAGGGAGTCCCAAAGCTGTGCGGCTATGGCCTCGATACTTCACAGTGTTGGTGTGTCCATCTGGGTGTGGACAGGAGTGCCGAATGAGAGCTCTGCATCATCATCCAGACATTGTAGAGGGAGAACTTGTCCCCCTCCACTTTGTCATTGGGGTATGGTGAGGAGACAGAGGGGCCAAAAGAGAACTTCTTGGCATCATCGTTGGCATCGGGGTATGGCACAGGGACAGCGGGGCTGAAAGAGAAGTTGTCATCGTCATCCTTGGCATCAGGGTACGGCGAGGAGACAGCAGGCCTGAAAGAGAAGTCGTCATTGTCATCCTTGGCATCAGGATATGGCATGGGGACAGAAGGGCTGAAAGAGAAATTGTTGTTGTCATCCTTGGCTTCACCCATGTTGATCTCACCATTCACCTAAGGAGGTACCAGTGAAGGTGACAGGAAGTCCAGCCCTAATGAAATAAACCCGTTGTTCAGTGATCTACCTGTCAATGAGGGCGAGAACTTACCCTGTGTGAGCATCAGGGTGCCAAAATAAAACTCCTTGTCGGCTTCATTGTCAATGCGAATGTTTGAAGGTCTGGTGACACCCAAGATACCGACATCTATACAAATATTCATTTAGAACCATTATTATTACACAGTACATTCTGATTCACCAAAAATCCACCGTCTGTCAGCCTCAGTGAAGCCAGCATCAGTACCAACATCTGTTTGGGTAGGCAGATGATCGACCTGGCTACCCTCAGAATCGAGATCCATTAGAGTATCATTGCTAGGGTTGTGGTCCTGAGGTTGAGAGCTGGGACTGATGTGATGAGGTTCACCCCAGAAGAAAATGTCATCCAAATGGGACTTGATGTCCTCTGCACGAGGTTTAGCATCACCATAAAAGAGAGGATATCAAGAGGCTCACCAACATGAGGACCATACATTTCAGCCCCCAACTCTACCCCAGTCATGTTTGAGTCCGAGGAGTCGTCCAGGTTGAAGTGAACACATTTTGGAGCTGATACACAGTCGGCTGATGATCTTTGACATCAGCTGAATAAATGTGGTGATATACAAGGGTCTTACGCAGAGCTTTTGAGGTAGACCGATGTACTTGCATCGTGTAGATAAAATGACTAGTAGTATGTGGCAATGACGAGTTGTAATAAGTGTAAAGATGAATCNNCACGTGATCTGAAGTTGATATTTATTTTTTTCTTGCTTGTTTGTCACTTTCTTGGCACCTTCACATCAACCTCAGAAGCCACCCACTCAGACCTCAGAACTCATCAAAGTCGACATGGCCCACACTCACACCACTAGACATCGCAATGTCATAGATGTTGTAGTGGCAAAAAAAACAGGAGGTGCTATACCTGTATGCAAACCGATGGATGGAGGCGGTTGAGGCTGGTCAGAGCGCAATGGATGAGTTGAAGACAGAGATCTCAGAGCACCTGTTGACAGAGCTGGTGCATAACAAAAGTTGTCTTCCCCGGAACTGTAACTGACCTCAACTTTAGAGAGCAGTGCAAGTCGTGATCAAAAAAATGTTGACTTGGTATCAGCACCCTGTGCACATACCAAAGATAGTTCTCAGCATACAGTTGGCATGCATCCATGCTATCAAACACAAAACACAGGTTGACATTGACTCTATTTCCTGTCATGATAGGCACCTTTTGGATGACCCACATTATCAGGCTTGATCAGAAACGCTGATATTCGACCCCAGCAGTCCAAAATGGTGGGAAGGTGGCAGATCGACAAGTCGGTCAGTCTCACATACCACAGGCAGCTGCAACACGTCGGTCATCATCAAGGTCAAGCCAGGAACAGAGGAGAATGGGGAGATGACTGGGGTGTCAGAGGATGAGTTGGAGGCTAGGAAGGACAAGGAGTAGGCTGTCGAGGAAGAGAAGAAAGAGAGGGAAAGAGAGGGAAAGGCTGAGGTCAGGTGACAACAGCCACTGACATCATACAGGGCGGGATTCACACCAATGCAAACAGCTCTGGTGCCATCAGCCAAGCCCAGAGGAAGTGCAGGGCTGTCAAGTTGCTAGCACCAGCTGAGAGGGGGGTGAAAAGAAAGGTGACAGAGAGTTTCGATAAAGAGGAGGACAATATTGGCACATTGTCAAGGACAACAAAACAGCTGATGGTGGTGAAGGGAGGGATAGAGAAGAAAGGCATTGAGGGATCGCAGGGGCACATGAATGACGCTGAGAAAGTGAAGAGGGGGATTGATGACAAGGATGAGAGGTGAGTGAAGAAGGCCAGGGCACAAGGCCCAATGACAGCCACCCAGGATGCCAAGGTTGAAGTTGCCATCACAGCTCCCTGTCCCTGCTGTGAACAACGGGAGGTGCAATGCATCAGCAGGCTGGGGCAGACATGCAAGGCCTGCAACAAAAGCAAGGTAAAATGCCTGTTCTTCTCCTATCATGTCCAGACCCAGACTGTGCCACGTCGCTGTGTCAGGCCGACCAAGTAGCCACTGATGGCGACGATGAGCAGACATTCGAGTTCCCCATTGCCAACGTTGACAGTCCCCTGTCTCACCTGTGTCCTGGTCAGTTGAAGTCAAGGGCCCGTACACCCAAGCCAGGCGGTGCTCAGCATATGACTAAGTTAGCCATCTTGGCTTGTGCTTCAGGCGCAAGACTATTGTGACGACCGACGGCTGTGTGGAATGGCTGTTAGCACTGTGGTTGTTTGAGAATAGGAATTGTGACAAAATTGCCTAGTAGACTTGTAAAGCTCTTTGAAGATCCACAAGGGTAGGGATGATTGAGATCTGAGACAAATAGGACACATTGCTCATCGCAGAGCTTGGGGCCTTGTCACAGAGTGGGGGAGTAATGATGCCATCCTGCAACTCGGCCTCGGTCATCAAGATTGGCATAGACTCATTCCATGCTGCTGGCATCATTTTCTCCACCATGCCTGGTCCCACCTGATTGCTGTTGGTGATGTTGATAGTTGACTTCACCCTTGGCTTTGGTTTTGGCCTTGTCTGTGTTGGCAATACACTGGGACCAGCCTCATCCTGCCTGTAGCCCATGACGGTCGGCCTCAGCTTTGATGTGGCCATGTGCATTTTCTGTCCATCTGCTATACTGACTGTCAACATCAGACTTGGCCTTTGGATGACCAACAAACCTGGACCAATGACAGCTTTTCCTTCTTCTGCTCGCTTGTTCTGTTGTAAATTCTCCTTGTCCAACACATCACAAGTGGTATCTATGAGGGCCTTGAAGACATCTGACCTGTCACCCAGCCATGTCATCCACCGATCAAATGCTTCATGATAGTCCTTTTCCAGTTCAAAGTGTTCAGACAAGTCTCAGTATATCAAGCCCATGCCAAGAGTCCACAGCTGGACAACATCATAGCCGAATGATGCCCAGCAGTTGTTGAAGAGGTGAGAAGCCAAGAGAAACCAGTCGATCATATTGGTGAACCTTGAAAGATCACTGCCATCAAATAAATCTGGTACTGATGACTGGTCATAGCCACTGGGGTTGGTTCACCATTGGCTTGCAGACTTGTGCTCCCTCAGGCTACATGGAATACATGGTTAATATTGGCACAAGCATCATGGCCTGGGATAGCTTGACCAACCTTGTATCTCTCCAATCTTTCAATCAAGTCTTGCCACCACAATGTCAGACACAATGTCTGAAGGAAATCGAATTTATTCGCTGCCTGAGCCGGGACAATTCCAGTAGGCAGGATGAGGGACCCATCATGAAATGTTTCTACAGTAGGATGATTAGCAAGATCTTTCATCACAAACTGTCCAATAATACATACTTCAAGTTGCAGCTTGGACATGTCTCGGCGGAGCCATTGCTGAGGCTGGACCACTGACAATAGAGAAGTCATGTTCCTCATCATCTTCTGACTGATTGTCATCATCAGACGACATGGGATCCTGCATACTATCATCCAACAACATGTCATGGCCAAATGTCACCTTTCCTTTCCCCTTTACATCCTCCCTTATACTGTTACACCCCATGCCTGCAGACTCTTTCCCAGGTCGAACTACCTTCCAGTTCTGGTTGACACTTGGCTTTTTCGGCAACAGCTGTGTCGGTATCTGTGTTGGTGTTGGTGTTGGTTTTCTGTTGAGCTTCCGCTTGGGGGTAAATTGTGGTGCAATACCGACACTGCCGTCCTCATCAATAATATTCTCCTCTGGTTCCACTCTTTGTTTTCCCTCCTTCCTCTCGGTCAGCATCGGCATTAGTACCACTTTGAATCTCGCTGTGCCTGTTGATTTCTTCTTTAGCTTCATTTTGGTGTTTGAGAGCAGAGCAGTGTCATTTTCCTCCTGATCAGTTGTCTCTTCCTCTGACAGTGCTTTCTGTTTCCCCTTCTTCTTCTCAACCTTTGATGACCTGGCTTCTGCTGTTGATTGACAAGGCTTTCTATTTCCCTTCTCAAGGTCCTTCGCCTGGAATCTGCTGAACTGGAATGGTACCATCTTTGCAAGCTTCCTGTCTTGCCAATGATCAATTACTCTCCTGACATGTTGGCCAGCCATCTTGGATGGCTCTCCGAGCTTCACATCCTCAGGCAGGAACTCCTTGGTAATCAGGGAGTTGATATCATTGGTTATCACCACCCATGGCACTGTTGCTTTTGCATGCCCAGAACCAAACCCTGTAGATGGGACAACCTTGAGATTATTAGCTTCGGTCATCAAGTTCAAACTCACTATAGTGAGCTGTGAGATACACCTGAATAAAGTCCTTTTGCCAGGCTAACCTCCGCATGTTCTCCCTGTCCAAGTGGGGCAGCCGAGGGGCACCATGCCTATTGGACTGCAAGACAATCTGTTTCCGATGTTTCCTCATCGGTTGGGCATCATTGGATTCATCTCCCGACTGCCTAACCGACTGATGGAACTCACCGAAATATGACTGGGCATATCTTGTCCAGTGCCTCATCAGGCCGGCCTCCGTCTCCCACTTTGGATACGCCTCAGCAAAGGCTTGGTGGTTGGGATTGTCTCCAAATTCATGACTGGTATGTCTGTTAGCTATCCAGTGATATCCTACATATAGGGCTACTCACAACGCAAATGAGACTGTGCCAGATGTGTCCACATGAGCACTCAGCACAAGGATCTTCATGCTGAGCTCTCATTGCATCCAGGTTGAGAACTCCTTCATTTATTTTTGGCTGTACTTCTCAGCGGCCCTATACAAGTTCATGTTGTTTAGTTATATCTGTTATCTTGGCCTCTGGAAACTTACGCGGCCTGAATCTCTTTCGGCAGCATCTTCTCGTTCCATTCCCGAGTGGTATCCTCATATTTCTGTAATTCGGCTTGTGTGAGGGAATCACACACCATCTTCAGGCCAGGTTGATACTTGGTGAAATATGCTGATGTCCCAGGAACAGCTCCTGAAAGATTTCGGACCTTGTCCTCTAGCTGCTCCTTTCGCTCATAGGCCACCACATGTCAGTATGAAAATTTCCATGTCTTCACCAACTTCTTTTCCTTCCTCTGTTGTCCATTATTGTACATCTATGTCTTTACTCTCTGAGTAGTATGATCAGAGACAGAGTCTGCCAAGTGAACAATCCTTCCGAAGTTCTTTTCTTTGCGGCTTTGTCAAGTTCGGCTTTTCCACCAGTATTGCATGGGCAGCTTTTTTTATGATGTCGTGCTTGTTGGACTTAGAAGCTTGCTGGAACTCGACCATGAAGCCTTTGATAACTGTCACTTGGTCCTTGGTGAAAACGGTGGAAGGTATGACTGGATGAGTTTTTTTTTTCTGAAAGTGAGTGTGACAATTGGTAAAATTTGGTGGTACTAGTTACAGGTGCCTTCAAACTAAACATCAATGGCAACATATTACCAGCAGCAAGTCTCTATCCAAAGTAGACAGCCAGTGAGGAGTTCTACACCGAGGAATTTCCATAATAGGCCTTCCTCTTGTATTATCTCCATGCAATTTCCTCAATTAGACTGCAGAATGGCCTCCACTCGGCCCGCTGTGCCGATTTAGCTATGTAAAGGTACATTCAGTCATAATAGAAAGGTATCCAAGTCATCCCATACCTCTGCTCCATCTGCCATCATGGTGAAACACAACAAGAGAAAGGCCATTCCAATAGAACCCTTGAAGTTGCCCAAGTCTTTAGTGAGTACACCCATGTCCTGTTATCTTTGAACTCAAGGTAACTTGTGAAACAATTATATTTAGAATCAGAATGATATCCTGAGGGAATGGTTGCCCAAGAGGTCAATTTATCTTCATGAGTTGATCTCACTCTCTGCACCACCAGAGACAGATCCCTGTCAGACATGTCACATGGACAATGCTCTCTGGAGGTGTCTGGATTGTATAGGTCACCCTGTAGAATGCACAGCCTGCTGTTGAGCCTCTCATGCCAAACACCCATTTCATTGTGTTGAGCAATAGACAGGTTAATTCTTCAAGCCTGCCTGGCTTGCTGAAGTGGGAGTGGAGATCTACCTTGGTCATGGTGGAGCTCCTTGTGCAATTGAAGCTGAGCTCAATCCTCTGGAGGACTTTGATGATATGGATGTTGATCATGATGAGGACTCAGATTGGGAGGATGGTGATAAGCCAGTACAGGAAAGTGGAAAACCATAGAACTTATCACGTGAAACTACTGGTGGCCTGGACTCACCAAATACATCAACTCTTATATCAAAGGTTGCGATACTTGCAACCAATCCAAAATCATCCCTGAACAACCTTTGGGAAAACTATGACCCAACCTTATTCTGACTAAACCATGGCAAGATGTAACCATAGATCTCATAGTCAAACTCCCAGAAAGCAAGGGATACAACTCAATTATGGTAGCTATCGACAGACATGGAAAGAGAGCACATTTCATTCCATCCAATGAAGAACTTTCATCCATCAGAAGCGCTAATCTCTACCTAGACAATGTCTGGAAACACCACAGATTGCTGGAATTCATCACTTTAGACCGAGGACCATAGTTCACCTCAAACCTCATGAAAGAACTCAATAAACGACTTGGCATCAAAACCAAGTTATCTACCACATACCACCCACAAACAGATGGACAGACCAAATGGGTCAACCAAGAACTCGAACAATATCTTCAAATGTTTATCAACCACTGACAAGACAATTGGGCCTACTGGCTACCAATCACTGAATTTGCGTACAACAACAAAATCCACACCTCTATGCAACAAACACCATTCTTTGTAGAAACCGGAAGACATCCTCGAATAGGTTTCAAACCACTTAGGGAATACAAGTTGGAAGAAGCAACAGATTATGCAGAAAGAATAGAAAGGATATATGAAGAAGCGCAATGTATATTGGTCAAGGCAGCTGATGAAATGAAGAAGTATGCAGATAGGCGTAGAAAGGAGACAACAGAGTACAAAGAAGGAGATTTAGTATGGCTAGAGGCAAGCGATATTGATCAGAACAGACCATCTAAAAAGCTAGCTGACAAGCAACTCGGACTGTACAAAATCACCAAGAAAATCAATCTGAATGTTTACAAACTTGACTTACCAAAACACTTCAAAATTACCAATAGTTTCAATTCATCAAAGTTATGACCGTACAATCCCTAACCAACGACGACAACCCCCCAGACTGATAGAAGTAGAAGGAAAAGAAGAGTACAAGGTAGAAGAGATCATCAACTCCAAGATCCATTGAGGAAAACTCCAATACCTTATTAAATGGAACAACTACACCATGGAATATAATACATGGGAACCTGAGACAAATCTATGAAACATGAAGAAAAAGATCGATGAGTACCATTGCAAACATCCCAATGCTCCTCATCACATCCAATCTACCACTTACAAGATCAATTCTACCACTTTCAAGGAAATTCCTTTCAGACTGCTTGAGACCTTAACTGATCTCCAAGCCACAATTGACAAGGCTAGTGTTGGTCCAGCTGGCTTAGCTGCAAGCTGGCTGACACAGCCACAGCTTGAGCTGGCTAATTTCACAAATTTTTATTAGCCATAGCTGACAGTCAACTAAGTTGGCTGAAATTCAGCTAAGCTAGCAATAAGCTGATTCAAAGCACCTTAATTTAGGTTGGAAAGGTATATATTCAAACAGTATCTTCATCTTCCACATCTCCTAGTACTTCCATTAATCTATCAAACAACTCATTGGAATCTTTACCAAGATACTCTGCCAACATATCACCATCTGAACAGTTGCATTCAACTCTCTTTATAACTGTATATATTCAATGTAAATAGTGTTTAGTACAATATTAAATGGTAATAAATAAGTTACTTAGCTTGGTTGGCCTGTGGTTACCGCTGTCTGGAGCAGGTGGTGGTGTCTTGAGGTGGGTGGCTGAGTTCAAACTCGGTGGCTGAGGCTGAGTGTGCATGAAAATTACACATCTCTGGCTTCAACAAAATACAAAAACCAGTTAGCAGCCACAAAAATTGGCTACTAATGAGTATTATAATTACAATACTATCTACCTGTATATACCAGCTTAGCTGCCAGCTACTGGCTACCCAAATGAGGGCAGCCATAGCCACATCTAGTGACTGGCTTGGCCTATTTTCAGCTTGGCTGGCGGCTGCAAGATGCTGGCAGCCTCAGCTGGACCAAAACTAGACAAGGCTAGAAGAACAAAAACATCCCCACAGAAACCCCCAAAATCTTTATACCAACATTCACTGACATTTCACCAAAATTCATAAACCCAAAAAAATCAAAGTGTCACAAAAAACAGAACTCCGACTCTATCACCACAGACATGACCATAACCATCAAACCTTCTCATATGGCAAAAATATACGATGGATTGAAAATGTCTCTGAGGAGTCCAAACCACCTACCGCACGAGATCAAGTATCTTTGGCTATACAAACTTGGTTCTGTATGAGCAATAACCACTGTTCTCTCCATTCTACCATCAAAATCCCCAGATTCTGAAGGAATGTACACCTATCCCATTTATCATGTGTCCAAACTTCGAAATCCCATCATGTTATTCACTGCCAAACAACTCCATAAGGCCAAAATCATTCCATATCCCCACAAAACTCATCCTTCAATATTCACCAATTACGAACTTGACAAGATGATCCAAATACCACCTCATGAGGACACGAGTCTTGAAGAGAGGGTGATGTCATGATATGTCAATTCCTTTATCTTTTCCTTTTCCTTCTCTCTATATTCCTTCACTACCCACATCTGGATTACTCATATATGATTACCATCATCTGATGCTTACTCATTTCATTCTATGTCATTCTGACAGTTTACTCATATGTACTTACATCATACCAACAGACTTAGTCATAGCGCACAGAGCAGGGCTTACATGTCCCTGTTCCATAGTATTCCATATTATTCTTTTGTATTAGTCATACATGGTATAAAAGAACCAGAGTTCGACCGGAAACCCCAGCTCAAATCTCTTGGGATTACTGCTAAAGTGCATACTCTTCAGTCTTCAGAACTCACCACCAATATCTCGCCTCATTTTATACCTCATCCTTGGTTCTTGCGAACTACCTCTCATAACATTTCACCACTCTTACTATTTGTAGGGACACCTTATAGTGTTGCTCTAACACTCTGCCCATGCTTGGGCCATCTGGGTAATCCCAATCTCAGACATTTCCAATTTCAGTTCAGAATACTTGTATGTGGAAAGATGTCTTGGACCTTAACATTTGCTCAATGCCAGTCCTGACTCCTTCAAGAAACCAATTATATTGTATATAGATGCAGTAAAGGAGACAAAGTCAATAGCAAATAATAATAAAAATCCAAAATAAAAAAATATTTTTTGGCCAACCGATGGATACCAAACCTCATGCCCACCCTACTCTTAAATCTCCCCTGCTTCCAATGCTACTTCTCCCCTAGTCCGCACATCAGCCTGAATGGTAGTCAGAGTGGATATGAGCGCTGCTGGTGATGACATGGTGGTGGCAACAGCGGCCTCTGCTATAGTGGTCTTCTTGGCATCGGTGATGGTACTGATATTTACCTCTTCATCGGCTTCCATGCCCTCCTTTGACTCCTCGACTCCTTCACCCATCTCAACCTTTGGTGTGACTTCGGTCACTCTGCCAATTGCCTCGTTGGTCAGCATGCTGGATGTTGCAGGCTGTTTGGCCTTGGTAGCAGACAGTCTTGCGTCGGCCTGGATGACAGGCCTTGAGGTGGTGGGGGGTAGGGAAAAGTGGGGGGGGGGAAAAAAAACCCCCACCTTGGTGCATCGCTCTCTGGTGTGTACATGGATGGCATCACTGCTGAAGGGGGGAGTGTGCGCCCCTGGGCCGGGTATAAATTGTCATTGTATCGGCAGTTTCGATGGCTTGTGGCTCCGGCATGGAGGCATCTGACATGGCTTTGTCATCCTCAGCCCCCACTCCAATTTCCTTCATTTTCTTCTGCACTCCAATGTCTCTCTCTAGCAGTGGCGGGGCAAAGCCAAACAACTCTGTGATGATGGGGGGTTCTTCAACCATCTGTTTCCCCTCACCATCCCAAGGTTTTGTCATCATAAACTGATGAAGCGCCTCATATGCACGTTGCATTGCCAATAGCTGCGCCTCCAGATACCTAATTCTGGCCACCATTGATGGTACAGTGACCTCCTCCCGGAGCACTGCAACATTGGTGGGATGCAGGTATGGGGCAAAGTCGCTGACCGGCCACATCATGATGTGGAATTCTATTACATTCATGTTAGTTACCTTGAAGATAAGTAGATATCTCAGCACTCACCGGAGGCATCCTCTCACGTCTCCTGCATCTTGGCCTTGGCCTTTTGCTTTGAAGGTCTTAGTGCGGCCGACTGGGGCACCTGAGCCAACTGTTTCTTTGATGCTGATGGCTAGGGATGTCCAGGGGTATGGGAAAACCCGCCGTGTCATGCTTACAGGTCATGGTGCAGTTGTGAGTTTTCATACCCATGGCCATACCATCACCTGTAATAACGGGCTGCGGTTATTGGCAGTTATACCATTGGGCTTTTCACCCAAGTTTCTCTTGAGCCTGTGAGTTTTTCTTCATCTGTTCCACTGCAATTGATTTTTTTTATAGATGTGATGTAGTCACAATTGTACAAATGACTTGTTGCATGAAAAAAACGACCACCAACATATCAGCACCAACCCCACACACCACAACATAGACGTAACCAACATGGAATAGCCAGTTGAGGGTAGTGCTTCCACCCTCAACTGTGAAAATGTAAGTATTTCCTCTCATTTATGGTACTTATATGCTAACTTGAACCCGGCACCACCTTCCCTCGCTGCAAACACAAGTGGAAGGTGATGCCCAGCTCCACTGTCTCGCTTGTAAATGCGAGACAGCAGCTTTGTCAACTACTCACCCCCACCACCCATCACACCCCACTGTCTCACTCGCAAATGCGAGACAGTGCCTTCACAAACACATCAACAGCAGCAAGGGGAGTGAGGACGCTGTGCTCATGCACAACATCCTCATTTCATTTTATATTTATATTTTCCATTTTGTATTGTATATGTTAGTAAATAATAATGAATACAAAGTACCAATGGAAACCGTGGTACACTATGTGGTTTCAACATACTGTGATTGTGCATGGGGTTGCCATGGTGTGCACAGGTCGGGTTGTACCCCTACCTGCTGTGGGTGCGGTGTGTGCAGGTAAGGGTGCAGTATGCCAAACCTGTGCCTGCGGTATACCCCTGAACAACCCTACTGATGGGTTTGGTGACCATTAATGCCTATTTCTTTGACACAGTGGGGTGACTGGAAGACAGCTTGGATGTATGGGCCCTCGACTTCGACCGACCAGGACGCAGGGGAGATGGGGGACTGTCAATGTCGGAGATGGGGAAGTCAAATGTCTCCTTCTCCTCCTCATTGGTGGCTACTTGCACCAGTGTGGTGGGCCTGACACTGCAACGTGGCATGGCCTAGGTCTTGACACGATAGGAGAAGAGCAGGTATATTACCTTGCTCTTGTTGTGGGCCTTGCATGCCTGCCCTGGCTTGCTGATGCATTGCACCTCCTGTTGTTCGCAGCAGGACAGGGACCTGCAATAGTTACTTCGACCGGCATCCTGGGTGGCTGTCATGAGGCCTTGTGCCCTGGCCTTCTTCACTCACCTCTCATTCTTGTTGTCGATCCCCGTCTTCACTTTCTTGGTGTCATTCATGCGCCCCTGCGATCCCTCAATGCCTTTCTTCCCTATCCCTCCCTTCACCACCATCAGCCATTTTGTCATCTTGACACTTTGCTGATGTCATCCTCCTCTTCATAGAAACTATCCATCACCTTTCTTTTCACCCCCCTCTCAGCTGGTACTGGTGACTCAACAGCCCTCTGCTTCCCTTGGGCCTTAGCTGATGGCAGCTGTTTGCATCGGCATGAATTATGCCATGTACAATCTCGGTGGCTGTCATTTCCTGACCTCGGCCTTTACATCGCTTTCCTTTTCTTTCTTGTCTTCCTCAACAGCCTTTTCCTTCTCCCTCCTAGCCTCCAACTCATCCTCTAACACCCCAGTTGTCTCCCCATTCTCCTCTGTTCCTGGCTCAACCTTGATGATGATCAACATGTCTCAGCTGCCTGTAGTGTGTGAGACTGACTGATATGTTGATCTGCCACCTTCCCACCATTTTGGACTGCCAGGGTCAAACATCGGCATTTCTAACTGAGCCCAATAGTGTGGGTTGTCCAAAAGACACCTATCATGACAGGAAATAGAGTCAATGTCGACCTGTGTTTTGTGTTTGATGGCATGGATGCATGCCAAGCATATGCTGAGAAGGATCTTTGGTATGTGCACAGGATGCTGATACCAAGTTGATGTTTCCTTGATCACAGCTTGCACCACTCTCTAAAGTTGAGGTCAGTTACAGTTCCGGGGAAGACAACTTTTGTTATGCACCAGCTCCCTCAATAGGTGCTCTGAGATCTCTGTTTTCAACTCATCTGTCGCACTCTGACCAGCCTTGATTGCCTCCCTCCATTGGTTTGCATACATGTATAGCAGCTCCTGATTCTTTGCCACTGTGGCACCTATGACATTGAGACATCCAGTGGTGAGTGCAGACCCTGTCGACTTTGATGAGTTCTGAGGGCTGAGTGGGTGGCTTCTGAGGTTGATGTGAGGATGCTGAGAAAGTGACAAACAAGTGACAAAAAAATACATATCAACTTCAGATCACGTGACCGATTCACCTTTACACTTATTACAACTTGTTCATTGCCACGTACTACTAGTCATTTTATCTACATGATGCAAGTACATCAGTCTACCTCAAAAACTCTGTGTAAGACCCTTGTATGTCACCATATTTATTCAGCTGATGTCAAAGATCATCAGCTGACCTTGTATCGGCTCCAAAAGTTTGCTTGTTTCAACTTGAATTCTTCTTAAAAAGAGATGTAGTTTATGTGGAGACTATAACAATCTTGTAGAGTGCTTCATGGCTGAGTTTCATGTTGCCCTTTGCTACGATTGAGTTAATATACAGGTATACTTCACACTAGTTGTCTCACAAGTGATGAGGTCAAGAAACTGTGAGGGCAATGCTAGCACAATAATAGAGCTGATACTCTAAGAGTTGCAGTACAGGTGCAGATAGGCAATAAAGACTATATAAAGGGTGTAGAGACTACAGCTAGGGGGAATTTTATAAGATGATAAACTGAGAGGCTAATCTTCTCAGCTCAATAATCTCAAACAATATAAAATAAAAAGATGTAACTCAGATAATTCAAATAAGGAAAATGTGAGTCTCAAAATACCCTCTGTTCTCACACATCATGATGGAAGCAAGAGACCCCATTTAAGATGCCAAAGCACATGTCAAACACATCAGAAAACAAGAGTAGTGTATTGCAGGGGTACAAGAATACCTGCAGGTATTGGGCAGGTATTTCACGCGGGTACAGTAAAATTTCTACCCGACTTGTACCTAGACCCAGGAGCTATACCCGCCCCTCATATTTGTACCTGTCACCTAAAATATGTGATGGGTCACCAATAATATTATTTACTGGTATATGTAATGTTATTATCGTGAGGCTAGAGTTCTAAGGGGGTAACAATTTTTTGCATTTTGTTCAATCCATAGGTGTGTCAAATATTCTGCTCACTGTTCCACATTTCAAACTCAGCTGCCACTACTCACTACTACCCACCGCTCGAGACCGTGGTCACCACAGGCACAAAAAGGTGAGTAATACATAGAGTGTATTGTAAACAACTACTAACAATAGATGACAAATCTGTAGACCTGTTATGGGAGTTGAATGTGAGAGTATTGCGTTTAACTCCCATCCTGATCCACCACCTCCCCTCAACACATCACACATCCCCGGCACCCACACACATCCCATGCAATGCGTCCCAGCACCCACAACTCCACACACAACGCATGACGCATCCCCACCACCTGCAACATCACCACACAATGCACAACATGTCCTGGCACCCACAACCTCACCACACCAGTGATGCCAAAGTTCAGTTCGGGGTTTGGGCAATCCCAGGTTACCTGAACCTGGTTCGAACTTGAACCTAAAGCCAATTTTGGGTGACTTTTTTGGACCTAAAAATGATTCTTGACCCCAAAGATTGTGATCTTTGGGGTCAATAAGGACTGTATATTGATATACTTTTGCCACTATGAGTGTCACCACTAGTGAGTGATATTTAATATGTCTGAATTTTGAGTCTAGTACTAAAGTTGCTATAACTTGGTCAATTACATGTATATCAGATTTAGCCTTGTGGATGTCTAATACTATGTATATTAGCTAGGATTTTGATACATCAACTTAGCCTAATTTCATGATCTCAAATTTGACCCTTTTGGGGGGTACTTGTGCATTTATTGGGTCAAACACCTATAGAAATTGCACTAGGTTATTTGATAGTGTGTCTCACTCTCCTTAGTATATTTTAATACTAGTGTTATTGGGATCATGATAGCCATCTGGATCACATGTTTCTTCAAAGAGTGTGTGATTTTCACCATCCTTGTCTTCATCATGCATGAAATCATCATCATCATCATCATCATTGAAGATGTAAGGTTTGTGGTCTGTGTCTAGAGTAACAATGCAAGTGGGGATGGGAACTTGAAGAGTTGGGTTGTAGCCTGTGTAGTGTAGTCAGAGCCCACACTATCTATGAGGCTAGGCAACTCGTCATCACACCAGGTGTTGGGTCCTGACAGTGAGGCTTTAGGGGTGGGATTCTATTTGTAATAGTTGGAAGTATCAGAGAGATGATTACTCTTGTTTAGTGAACTGCATGGGTAACCCCTGAGTACTTTCAGCTGTACCCAGACCTGCACTGGCAGGTACAGGTAAAAGCCCAGCTACAGTATTTTGTACCCTGGGGTCACCTGTGTACCTGTACCCATCGCAGGTGACCCGCGAGTCTCTCACTTAGCTGACTACTGGTAGTACGTGTATTATAATATATATAATATGTTTGGCAGGCAGCATAGGGCTGTCTGCCCTCTGTTGTGTATGGTACATGTTAGGGGTGGCTGCAAATGAACATGTCGACTTGTGTTTGCATGCAAGACAATGGTGGTGATGGGAGGGCATGTGGTGACGTTGTGGGTGGTGGGGACATGTTATGTGTCATGTGGTGTGGGTGCCAGGGATGTGTCATGTGTCATGTGATGAAATTGTGGGTGCTGGGGATGTGTTATGCGTTGTGTGGTGGGGTTGTAGTTATTGATTTTGGTGGGCTTTTCTGCTCGAACAATACGTTTAGGGTCACAAATAAGCTCATAGGAAGTGTAACATATGTAGATTCACCAAGTGTAGCTGCTTGGCTATCTGACTTGAATTCTGGGATATGATATGAAGGCATCAGAGTTTCAGTATTGAATTGGGTGCCAGGGAT
>QLPF01002187.1:25874-47751 GCA_003314045.1 Hygrophorus pudorinus
TTGGAAGATGGAAATGTGATAAAATATTTATTCATCTCACAGCTTGGGGCCTGAGGACCAAAGGTCCCCTAGCTGGAGACTTATTTTCAAAAATGATATTAACCATCTCACAGGTTGGGGAGAGGCCTCAGCAAAGCAAAGGTTCAAGTTCTCTTCAACTGGGAAATTTATATTATGAAATTTATATTAAACATCACGGGTCTCTGGGAAAAATGAGATTTAACATCTTAAAGAGCTCTTTTTGACTCGGAGATATATAATAAAAATCAGATTAAACATGCCATGGGTAAAGATTTGAGCCAAGTGAATCTTCTCTGGCCAGACATTTATCTTTCACACAGGAATAGCAAGCAAAGAAAACTCTTTGTACTTGAGTGCAGAGGTCCTCTGCCTAGATATTTATCTTAAACAAAAACAAGATTAAATGTTGATTGCTCTCATGGGTTGGATAGAGGCCTGAGCAAAGCAAAGGTCTCTCTCCAACTGGGAAATATATATTATGAAAATTAAATCCAACCTCTCACAGGCCCCTGTGCCACTGGGGAAAATGAGATCCAAAGATATCTTTTTGACTGAGAAATAAATATAATGAAAATTAGATTAAACATGTCACGGGTAAAGGTTGGAGCCAAGTGAATGTTCTCTGCCCTGATATTTATCTTGAAGATTTTTGGTCACAGGACATAGCAAGAAAAAAACTCTGTGCTTCAGTACAGAGGTCATCTGGCTAGATATATATCCTAAAAAAATAACATTAAATATTGATTTCTCTCACAGGTTGGATAGAGGCCTGAGCGAAGCGAAGGTCTCTCTCCAACTAGAAAATATATATTATAAAAATCAAATAGAACATCTCACAGGTCTCAGTCCAAGGGGGGAAATGTCATTTAACATTTCATGCAGTCAGTCAAGTGGATATCCATCTTCAAGTTGGAAAATCAGATCATATACTGATTCTCCTCACAGGTCAACTAGAGGCCTGAGCAAAGTGAAGGTCTCTTTCAGAGTCCAGCTACAATATATATCATGAAAATTAGATTAAATATCTCAAAGATCAGGTAGAGGCCCTCAAACTCATATTCAACATTAAATTTCAAACTCAGATAAAACATTGACCTTTTAGTGGTAGAGCCACAGGTCAATTAGCTAGTATAATAAAAGAATTGGTGGGAATGTCCATGTGGCAATTGTTTAAAGGTTGTGTAAATGTCCGAAATAGGACAAAAGAATGTTCGAAAAAGGAAACTAGATAGGGGTAAAAGTCACGTCATGACAACGTGGCAACCGAGTTGAATGTCTAGCCGACAAATTATGTTGAATGAAGACTGGTGCTTTGTGCCCACGATGAGATGACTGCACAGGCTAACGATGCACACGAAAAAAGTTGGGTGCTCAATGACCAGCATGCTCTGCAAAAAAAAGGTGTTGGCCATGGTCTTCACAAAAGTGATGTTATCTGCTCAACAGTTGGCTGGTTGAAGGATGTGAGCCAGACTCTTGAATATGGGAAAAATTATGAAGGATACTGGACCAGTGAACTCTTTGTGAAGCAGGTATGTTTTTGTGTTTCAAATAATCGTGCAACCTTTCTGATTCAAGTTGTACTTAGCTCCGGGAAAGAATCATACCTGCATTTGAGGCAGCTCACGGTGCTGGTTATCAAGCACTGTTCTTGATCAATAATTCACAAGGACATTCAGCATATTCAGAAGATGCATTACTTGTCTCACGCATGAATGTCAATCCGGGCAGGAAACAGGCTCAGATGCGAGACAGTTGGTTTCTGCATAACAGGCAGAGAATTAATCAGCCAATGTCATTTCCGACCGATCACCACTCAAATCCAGGTGAACCAAAAGGAATCAAGGCTGTTCTCACTGAACATGGTTGTTATCATAATGGCCTTCGCGGGAAATGCAAAGCAAGTGCGAACCTGACACAACAGCCTGTTGCAACAAACGGGTTCTGGAACTGCAGCCCAATTTTATGGAACAGAAGTCCCTCGTTCAGGAAGTGATTGAGGCAGCTGGGCATTTGTGTCTCTTTCTGCCGAAGTTCCACTGCGAACTTAATTTTATCGAGTACTTCTGGGAGATGGTGAAGAAATTTCTTTGTGATCACTGTGATTATACTTTTGGCACATTGAAGGAAAATATGCCCAAAGCACTGGCCTCAGTACCACTCGAAACGATTCGGAGGTGGGAGCACAGAATGTACAGGTGGATGGAGGCATACAGGTCTGGGCTCGCTACCAGTGCAGCACAGCTCCAGGTCCGACAATTCAGTTCAACAAAATACAAGTCACACAGGCGCATTCCGGAGGCCATTGCACGCACATTCGACTGACTGGTGGCAGTCTGGTGCCTATGCTTGGCCTATGCGCCAAATCGGCATGGCTCAAAAAAAAATTCTTACCCAATTTTGTACCGATGAAAAATCCCTCTAACAGATTTACTCGTACTATAAATTAGAGTGTTTCTGCAAGAGGAAATAAAAATCAGATTTTTTTTGATGGGTGAGAAATATTTGCACAAAATAGGCGGTCTCTAAGTGACGCGCACCATAGGTAAAGTTGATAGCGCGAAAGGGCGTCTTCACACCCGGAATCGCGAGCGCCGGGAGGTCATATTATCAAACACATATATCTGTACCTTTTGTTTTGTAGCGTTTTGTACGTTCTGTCTTGAGCTAACTACAAAGCTGCCGCGTCCAGGTATGATCTGAAAATGGCCTACACCAAAAGAAAGTGAAGCGTGTGAGAAGTCATTTGCTTTTTTAAAACTGCCATAAACGCCATGACAGTCCAACACGTTTTCGGCCTGCCCCCTTTCCCTGAGCTCATGTCTGATTTTAGTGTGTATGGCACCGCTGCTTTCATGGCCAGAGTTCACACAGCTTCACACTAGCGCTGTCAGACTTCGCACACACATGTACATTACGGAACTGCCCACTCACCTTTGTCCACATCCCCCCGTCAAAATATTCCGATTTTGAGTGCAACGAAAATGTCCGTCCTTGTCCTGATGGATCAATGTTTATCATGACGGACTGACCCTTTCCGTAGGTCGGATATATATTCACCAGAAACCTCAGGTACCCAAGCTGCAAATCAGGCGCTTGTCCTCCGTCAACAGTGAGATTTGTAAAAGAGCAAGTTCATCTAGAACTCAGTATAATTATAGAGAGCATCAACAGCTAGTTCAACAATGGCACGTACAACAACTGCGGGATCAAGAGAAGACAAATGCCCTTCGACGCCATGTCGAACAGCAAGCGTTAGCAGTGAGGAAGGCGAGTGCAGATAACTGGGCTGAAGCAGATCGCTTGTCGTCAAATCGTCGAACATTAGAACACGAAATATCGGTACTAACCCGTGACAGAAATCTTCTTCAGCAACAGAAGCAACAGCTCCAAGAACTAGAAAATCAACGAAAAAGGAGCAGGTGAAGTATTTCACATGCCGTCATCAGTATTGCTCATGTTTAAATCTACAGAACCATATCCGCGGCATACATTGAAGACACCTATCCGGGTCTTGGCTTCAGAGATGTCGTTGGCCTCCTGACGTGCAGTCTCTCCCATAGAACCTTGTTATTGCGCTGACGAGGGTCTTTGGTCATAATAGTGATGCTAGCCCACGGGTCAGAAACCATGTCATGAACAATCTTTCGAAATGTATCAGCGGGTCGAACCAGGTCCCACCTCCGTTCGTGTCTCTCAGCGCACAGGATATTGCGCCATTCATACTTCCAAAGCTCCACCAGCTACTTTCTATTTCAGATAAGCCGGTTGAACCCGTCGTCAAATTCTGTAAAGAGGTTGTTTCGAGTCCGCCTATGGCGAGGGCCCTTGCTCTTAGCGGCGAATGCAATCGCTTAATCGACTACCTCATCGAGCCAAACGAATACGTCAGCACGCTTGCCATATGTTCTCTACGACAAATGGTCAGGATGGACACCGCAGTTGTAAAAGCTGCTTACGGAGCGCTGGCTATCATCATCCCTCAGATCCCCAGTCCAGCGTCACCCGAGAAAGGGTTCCACCCAGCGGTGAAATTCATTGAAGAAATGGCTCCCAAAGTCATTGAGGATTGTTTCAATAACAATCTTTGGTCGGTTATATCGCCACTAGTTAATAACAAGATCGACTGCATACGTCAAGTCGTGCTGTCGAAAATTGCCTTCGATGTGCAACAAGCGGATCGAGTACAGCATGGAATTGTAGATGCTCACACCCTGGGTTTATTGGACCATTTCTTCCAAAGTCCTTCGCCTCCACTAGATGTCGTCGATTTTCTCACCAACGTTCTACCATCGATTGGTTTCAAGATGTGCCGTCGCCAAGATCGTGTGCTCTGGCTCCTATGTCGACTCAGCGATCCAAGTCCGAGAATCAACATTGCTGTCGTCCGGGCTCTGCAAGCAAGTGCAATTAAACAGGATTCTGGGATACATGATGTTTTTGTCGAAACAGATGTCCTTCGGCGTCTTGAAGAACTTCCTACCCATTCTTCCTCCAGCACGACCAAGCTTATCTGCGATCTTCTCCCCGTGTTGGCCCTCGCTCATGCCCGGAAGGGTAAATGTTGGCCCATCATCCGCTTTCTAGACAACTCTGAAGTGGATATATCCAATGCTTGTTTGCGGGCATGCACCAAGATCGTAAATTCAACAGTTGAAAACCGCGCGCATTTGTATTCAGTTTTCGCGAGGCTCAATTTCGTCAAGGAGAGCTCGCTACAACTGTGTGATATAGCCATGCCCGCATTTTGTCGAGATTGGGCTGCCCAAGGGGCCTTTGCTAATATTACGAAGCAACTTTCGCATCGGGAATGTCGTGTTCGGGCAGCGGCAAATCGTGTCTTCCTCGAGGTAGTTTCCAACACACCCTCAGCTCGTGTCAAGCTTGTCAACAACAACCTTCTCGGAGTTTTCTTTGACCTTTGCAGCTCCCTAAACAATGACAGCGTTGCACTTGGTTGTCAAACTCTTCCCTTCATGGCACTGGATATAGCAAGAGCAGGTGTTGGCCCCACACGTCAGCTGGTCAACTACCTTAATCATAGCCTCCCTGCCCTACGGCAGTCCGCATTACAGAGCATTCGAATTATTACAGAAGGCAACCAAGGCAACCTTGCGGTGCTTCTCGAGGCTGGAGCTTTCGGCGCGGTCAGCTTGACGTTTCAGGCGAACCCTCAGGAAGCTGTTGATGTTGCCAACAGATTCCTCGTCAACATGGCTCCAGTGGTGTCGACTTCAGCAGATGCGTGCCAGAGTCTTCTCCAACTCTTGGAGTAAGTATTCACGTGAAGTTTACCAATTTTATTGAGGGGCACTGACGGACTTCACTAGATCCCCAGTTCCACATATAGAGAATGCGGCTCGCAATGCTTTAACTATTATATCGAACACTACCATCGATTGTCGAGAAACGTTGCGAAAGGTCATCCTCAAGTGTCTTGTGCTTGCGTCCGACAAGTTGATTGAATTCTCCGTCCGAGCAATTCAGGAATGGATTGGGCCCGATCTGGCCAAACTGAACGACTTCAGTGTGTTGTTCGACTTGGTCTCTCATGCCGATTGGCGCATCCAAAACAGCGCGTTGTTTTCTCTCAAAGACAGATTGGCTGACTCTGGCTATCAGGCATCCCTCGAAAGAGCCAATATCATCTTCCTTCTCCGGACACTAGCCAGCACCGACAATCCTGAGGCCATCAATTTTGTGGCCTTCGCTTTACCCTCATTGGCATTGACTCTCGCCCACAATGGGCACGTGTCTGATATTCTCCAGCTGCTAGCCTACGACGAACCCAAAATCAAAGAAGGTGCATCTGGAGCAATTGCCGCCATAGCCTCAGGTTCCAGCCTTGATAGGAGTCATTTGATTTCGGAGGATGTTCTAGAGAGACTGCTTGGAGGTAACGAGGCACTCGCTCAAATGGTGCTGCAACTTTGTGCTTCTATTCTTCCAAAACTGGCAATCGATCATCTGCATGCGAACAAATTGACATTTATTTTCACGCTGGTCGAGTAGGTGATTTTATTCGACAGAGCACCTTCTGGAACTCAATATATGACGTCCCTTGAAACAGTCACAACCAGCAGCCTATACGTGTTGCAGCAGCCAGAGCAGTTTCCGCTATTGTTGGAGGCACAAAGGCAGAAAGAGCGGTACTGCAGGACAAGCTCCTCTCACTTTTAGACTCAGCCTCTCCGGCCCTTCGGGAAATCGCTTCAAGTGCTCTATCACGAGCTCTCGCCCGTGATCTTGTATTGGATGAAGCCTATACCCCACTTTTTCGTCTACTCGACAACGAAGATCCCCGAATCACGGCACCCGTGATTGCGGAGCTACGTCGTCACATTCAAAGTTCCGATGAGACGGTCCGCAAGCAGCTCATAAATGCAGATATTCTCCCTTCCGTAATACATGCGCTTAGACGACCCAAAGAAGATCTGGTCGCTTTCACGGCCGAACATGTTTTGCCTATCCTTGGTCCTTCACTCAGTCAGAGCGACGGTGCAGTCGGAGTAATTCCTCTTCTCTCGCATTCAGAACCTCGCATACGCGCAGCAGCAATCGTTTCCTTGAAAAATGCGGTCGACTCACACAATGGCAACATTAAAAAAATGGTCTCCGCTGATGTTTTATCGCAGCTTCATTCCCTGATTGATAGCAACGATGCTGTTCGAGAATTATGGTGCCATCTGCTCCCAAGAACCTCGTCTTTCCTCTCCAACCAGTCTGACATAGATGTAGTCCTAAACGACTTGGGGTAGGTTCATTCAATTGCCTGCACTTATTATCACTTAATGTGACCTGTCATAAAAGGGATTCTCGTCCGTCTGTACGAGAGGCTGCATTGGAAACAATAAACCTTATGGCGAAATCCTCAGATGAAACACGACTCAACTTATTCCCAGCCTTAGTGCATCGCCTTGATGCACCCAGTCTTGAAGAGGCTGTCGTCAAGCATCTTGCCCAAGGTAGAGAGTCAACTGAATAAATCAGGCATCATACTGAATATATGCTGTCTCGAGCTGTCTCACGCTCAGGCTTTGCTTTTATATCTAATGGTCAGGAGGCAAAGTTATTGCGTTTTACTCAGTGAGTCTGCAGTTACAATTTCAGTGTCCGAGTCACAACATCGAAATGCGCGTAGGAACCAGGAGCCGGCCCTTGTTGTCGCCGCAGTCAATGCAGTCACCCATGTTCTATCCAAAGGCAATATGCATCAGCATCAAAAGCTCTTGAACGGAGGGGTCTTTGCTGCTGCATTAAAGCTTTACAACGAACCACAACAACGCGAGCTCGGGCTCACTTTGCTTTATTGTGTCATACCCCACTTGACTCATGAAATCATTTTAAATGCAGACGATGCGAAGAGGCTATTTTCCCTGTTTGAGTAAGACATCAATTCCTGCCTATTGCGCTAGTTCTAATTGAGTCAACAGCGATTCAGATGCTGAACTTTCCCAGATACTGTATCAGTCCCTCGCCAATGATTCTGTGTTTGAAAGTCCTGCTCTCCCCGATCTTCTTCCCATGCTTCTAGACAAACAGGATAACCCAAAGGTTGCCAGTCTTCTGTGTAACGTGGCTCCCTATATGGTTCCCCGACTTCTAAGTCTCCGGCGAGTCAATGTAATTATGAATCTACTAATGTGAGCAGCTCTGTTAGCTAGCTAATCTTCGAGTATCACACCACTCCATGTTTAGGGCCGGTGGAGAGGGCAATGTTGCAAAATCCTATCTTCAAGCTATTCACAGCAACACATTGGAGGCCACGGAACGCGAAAAGGATTTATTGGCCGATAACAGTGAATTTGTTCCAGTTCTTGGAGATTACTTGAACAGCCATAATGCTGCACTCCGGCGTATCTCCTCCGAAATTATCCAAATTCTTGCGCAGGGATCAGAATGGCGTGCAGGACGCATGATGGAAGAAGGCATTGGACAGTCCTTGGCAGGGGTTGCAGTGTAAGTATCAGGGCATTGTTCTCATTTGCCAAAAAATGACTGTTTTTGCATTTGATGAAGCAACAGCGAAACTGGCGCACAACGGCCCAGCATCGACGCTCTGGCAGCCCTACTATTTGCAGCCCCCGATCATGCTGATCCACTTGTTCGGGACTGTTTACCTGCTGTTCATGACATCTTGGAAGACGCCCATCGTTCCCCGGAGGTCTATATTAGTGCTTTATCTCTTCTTGCAGACATTACCAACAAATCTGCCTATTCCTTGCTAATTGTTGAGAGCGGCATAGTTCAATGTGTGGTTCAATGGCTAAGGTATTCAAATCATCGACTACTGTGTGAATTAGACTAACATATGCTTTAGCCCTCAACACACCAATCAAAACCGTGACTGTCGTCTGTATATCTTCCACATCACACAGAGTATTGCTCAGCACTCTGATCTTGGTCGCAAGGCCCTGATCGATTCGGGAGTCCTTCCTGTACTTGTCCGACTGGTCAATGACCACATTGCAAGCAATGTTATCAATGGATGTCAGATATTGAACGCCTTGGCCCAGACAGGGACATACCGTGGAGTCCTTCTTGCCGCAGGAATCAGGGACCCATTAGAGCGCATCGCAAGGTATTTTCGAGATTCGAAAGTGTCTTGAGGTTCTATGCTGAACGAAATTTCAGCCATTTCCGTCAGTCTAGACTCGAGACAAAGGCTGATAAGCAGACGGTCAGGGCACAAGCCAAACAAGCCATTCTTACATTGAAATCGACGAGGTGGGGGTTAACTATGCTTACCTAGTATTTACTAAAAGAAAATTAGGAGTTCCGTTTCTGTCGTCGAACAGAATGGGACTACGACATTTCCTTATTCCTTTAGGACATCCAACAGGCTTTCTAGGCGAACGAACATTCATCCTCCTGAGGAAACCTTATCGCGACCTGTACGTATTGCAAGACCAGTCTCTTAGAGATATGAGAACTAATAAGTTGCCTCTGCCGTAGTTGCGGAGGTCTGCGTCCGAAACGGGCGTTGGGCAGAGAAATGCGGGAAACCTTCGAAGTTCAGTCGATCCGTCATTTGGAAGGCCTCGACATGCGAGATTTACAAGCGTACCAAACAATCAATTGACCATCGTACACGAGGAACATGCCAGAACTGACTCAGCAAGTGCAACTGAGGCCATCAACCCAGGCGCGGCGGAAAACTATTCAGCTGCCACTAGCAGAGGTTTGGCATCTATCAGCCATCCAGGGGGCCCTTCTCGTTTCAATGAAGCTAGAGACGGGTTGCGCAGGGTCGCAACCGATGAAATTGGTGCCATCGGCACAGACGGTCCAGATAATCATTCACACGAAGCGGGTGTCTCTCACAAAGGTCCATTGTCGAGCAGGAGACTTTCTCAGTTCAACGATGGATCTATTGACAGTGGGTTGCGCAGGGTCGGACCCCCCTCGTATAGCACAGGGTCGTTACGCTTGGCAAGCCCATTGATTGCGGGTCGATTGAACCCTGGCAGGCCCCGGGGAGTTTACCGCGCTGAAAGTTCCTAAATAAAAGGCTGTTCGGAGAAACATTTAGGTCATGTTTAAGTCGTAGGAAGAACGAATGAAATATCTTCCGGTTCCCATTCACATTTGATTATGATTCAGGGATGTGAATTGATTTTCAAGAACGGAAAAATAATTTGCGTGCCGTCTTGTTGGCGGCACTCAAAGAGAATGGATGTCTTGGTATGGCGAAGTTGCCATGTATGAAATGGCCAGCGCGTGCCCGTGTTTCGCACGCGACGCGAGACTTCACGTGACATCGTTGATTGCCATATGGTTTGGTTTCAAAAGTAGGGAATTGGAATTCAAACCCAAAAAACGCGTCTCTCTTCACGTTTCGTCACATCTCCCGCCTACCTCCCTCACGTCGCACCCCCGTCCTAATCCATCATCACAATGCCTCGTAAAGCAGCAGCAGCAGATCCAACAGAATCCACGGAACCACGTCGTTCTACTCGTATCAAGGATTTACCCAAGCCTGTTGAACCCAAGAAAAAGGGCGCATCCAAACCGAGGGCTAAGAAGCCAAAACCCACAGCCGATAGTGAGCAGCAAGAAGGTGAAGACAAGGAAGCGCCCTCAGAGAAACCCAAATCCCGGGGCAAGAAACGCGCAGCAGCAGAGAAAGACGCCGACCAGAATGGCGCCGACGAGGAGAACATTGAGAAACCTCCATCCAAGAAAGTTCGTCTCAGTGTCATTCCTCAGTCCCCTGGTCACGACTCGTGCTTATCTCTAGTTATCTAGGCCAAACCTGCATCCAAAGCGAAACCTGCATCCAAGGCCGCAGCCAAACCAGCGTCCAAAGCCGCCTCCAAGCCCGCCTCCAGGGCCTCTGCGAAACCACCTTCGCAGGCTGCATCAGCGAAACCCGCTTCGAAGGCCGGTTCGAGGAAACCTGCATCCAAGGTGCGCCTTGCATCCTTATGGTTGTTTTCATCAAGGTTCACCGGCTGGTTCTTTCTGGCCACAGGTCGGCGAGACCGCTGCTCAACCCAATGCACAGGTGGTCAGTGAAATTATCGCCGAGGAGCCAGAAGAGACCGAGGAGGCCGAAGCAGAGGCTGCTCTTGCGGTTCGTAATGCGTCTGTTTCATCTGTCGGTAGCTGATGTGGTCCACAGGACTAACTGGAAGCACTCATTGAATCTGCATCCGCTTATCATAGTGATACAGATGGATGCAGATACCCTGCCGTGAACCCCCTTTCCCCACCTATTCACTTTCTACTTTTACGCCATTTCTGCCGTCGGATATCCTGTACCATACAAATATTATCCTTCCCCTTCCCTATTTGTACTTCCTTCCCACCCCGCTATTCCTCCTCTTTCCATTTTTTATGTCTTGCCTTCCTTCATTTGTTGTCCCCTCCTCCCCTTTATTATTGCGTTCCTGTGTCACCCTACCGTATTTTTCCCGTGATGTCTGTTTGTCTATCCTGTTGTCCTTACCTCGTGTGTCTTGTCGTCTGCCGATGTTGGTATAGTGTAGACGTACATACATACTACGAGTTTCACATGTATAATGTATGTGTATGTCATACCGAATACTTATACTTGCCTTTTTTCATCAGGTGAATGAGCACTATGCAATATCAGATCTATCAGAGCAAACAGAGCTCGCCAGTGTTCTATCCGCCGATTGCACCTGTCCGTCAGTGTGCGTCCCCTCGTGACGTCCCCGGCCCGGAGAACCTCCGTGTTGCGGTCCGGGCCCGTTTCCTCCACGCTCCGGGTTGTTCGAGTCGGACGTCCTCCGAAAATTTGCCCGACCGTCGAAGCATCCGACCATGCACTTTATTACACCTTCCCCCGCGCGCACACCCTCTTCATTTTCACGTCCCCCTTGCCTGCCTTTCACGTTCGCGGCCTTCACCTTCAAGTTGTGAAGTCGTTGTGAGTTGTTGGCCCGGGTCGTCCTTGCACAGTCACTGAGTAAATGAAATAAATATGTATCTTCAAGTTTGTCTTTTGTTGGAAACATCGTGTTCGTCCCTGTGCCACTGCCAGCGTCATCCGTGCTGTCGTGTCATTCCAAGGCTCGGTCGTGGCTGTCGCTGGTGATCACACGATACCCGAAGATTCAACGTTATTCAACCCGTGCCTACAGCCTGAGGCCTTTGGGAGATGAGTTGGTCCTCATTTGCATTCCCAGCCCTCTCAGTGGGTTCTTGGTCCGTCCACCATCATGAAGAGCATGCTTGTTTCTGAGTTTCCGGCTGCCTGCCCCTCAGACTCCCGGGCCTCTCTCACATCCCTGGCGCTCTCGCTCCATGGTAATAACGACGTTATGCTGGGGTCTCAGGGGCCATTGGTTGAAGTTCGTAGATTGCATACATAGAATAAAGTTACGTTGGCCATACTGTTGTGTGCCCCCCCCCCCCCACTGACACATGCATGTTTTTCGGGACCCACAGTCACTATCCCGGTTACAAATTCTCACATAGTTACCATACATATATATAGTAGCGCCTCTGGCGAATATCCCGCAGGCAAATATCCCGCACTGTGCCTGCGGGATATTGGCCAGAGGTGGTCCTTATCTAATAGCGACGAGGGAGACCTTAAAAGTCAAACAGTGGTTAAGGAGGTTGTGATTTCTGAACTTCCCGCCATCATGAAGTTTGCCAAACCGTCAACGGAGGATAGCTCTTCTGGACCATCGACAAATGGCGCAACAAAAGATGTGCAGATTAGGTGTGTATTTCGGCAATGTTTTATGGTCGCCATGTAACAATACCGTTGTGCAGTTATCGAACGCTATCCATGCACGTCGAGACGATGGAACAGAAGAAGGTCGCAGCATCAAAGCGCAATGCGGATCCGGCCGCTGCGATCCGTCAGATTGACATCCACCTCGTACCCAAGGATGATGTCTTTACGCGCTTCTCAACGTCTCCGACTCTGGGTCTTGAAACCGCTGTCCTCCAGAGACGCGAGAAAACAGGAAAAAACGTCATCTCGCCGCCACCAACTCAGTACTGGAAGAAGGCACTGAACTATGTCTTCGGTGGATTCAACTTCCTCATGTGGATTGCGTTCATTGTCACGATAGTACGTTTCTGCAATTTTAGGAATATTACTGCAGAGCTGCATCCGTCGCCTAGCTCTCCTATCAACCACTTGGAGGTGCCAACGCTGCGGTCTTTAACCTTGGGGTTGCTATCCTCCTCGTAAGTCACAACATAACATCGGCGCCAAGTTCTTCCAACTGAACGAACATAACATAGTTGTTGGTCATCATCGTTTCAGCGACGTTCTACGCTCTCGTCGACTGGCATGCGTCGCGGATAATGAAATCCATCAAAACCCTGGTTGCAGAAGAGGCCACCGTCATCCGGGACGGCAAGCAACAAGTCATTTCGTCCATTGATGTCGTCGTCGGCGATCTGGTCGTCCTTTCTATGGGAGATCGTGTTCCTGCTGACCTCAGGATGGTAGAAGTATCTAGTGATCTGAAGTTTGACCGCTCCCTCCTGACGGGCGAAAGGTATCCATCCCACAGCCATCCAATCGATTATTTACCTGTTATTGATGCTACTAACCCTTCAGTGACTTTGTCCCCGGTATCGTTGACGCCTCGTCGGACAATCCGCTCGAGACCCGCAACCTAGCGCTTACCTCTACTTTCGTCGTCCAGGGCACCTGCACCGGCGTCTGCTTCGCGATTGGTGACAAGTCTGTCATGGGCGGCATCGTCGCCATGTCCGGCGCGACCCAGTTCAAGTTGACCACCATCCAGAAAGAGGTCTGGTTCTTCACCAAGATTGTCTCCAGTCTCGCCATCTCTCTTTTCGTCCTCGCCATTATCATATGGGGTGCTTGGCTGCGGAAAAGTTTCCCCACCTTCGAGACTGCTAGCGGTGCGATCATCAACTCGATTGGATGTTTGACGGCGTTCGTCCCTCAAGTAAGACCGCCCCGTTAACTGGCTCTGTACAGCGGTATTAACTTACCGTGCAGGGTCTCCCTGTTTGTGTCGCGTTGTCGTTGACAATCATTGCCAAGCGCATGGCCAAACGTAACGTCCTCGTCAAGAACCTCGCCACCATCGAGACATTGGGTTGCATGTCTGTCCTCTGCTCCGACAAGACCGGCACACTCACGATGGGGAAAATGGTAGGCCACCGAAATGTACAATATCCGTGCCTATACTGACATCCCGCCAAGTCTGTACAAAATGTTGCCTTCCTGGACGAACGGTTCCGAGTCGATGAGCTCAAGGAGCAATCCGAGCTGAAAGGCGGCGCCCCAGAGGCTCTCAGGGCCTTCCACATGGTAGCCCGCCTCTGCAACGGCGCCAAATTCGACGAAAGGGAATCCGAATCGCCCCCCGCAGAACGCCCCGTCAAAGGCGACCCCACAGACACGGCCCTGCTCCGCTTCGCCGATCCCCTGTCCCTGCCCGCGATCGGCGTGGACACCCCCAGCCTGCTGTCGTCGTACGTCAAGGACTTTGAGATCCCGTTCAACTCGAAGAACAAGTGGATGCTCACTGCTGTCCACGAGTGCAGGGGCGTGCAGCACGAGGAAGACGGGACGGAGCCCGAGTCGTGGATGCTTGTGAAGGGCGCTCCGGACGTGCTTATCCCGGCGTGCACGCATGTCATGCAGGCAGACGGGGGCGTTGGGCTCCTGCACTCCACCGCGCTCGCACGCATCTCGATGCTCCAGGAGGAGTGGAGTAACGAGGGACAGCGGGTTCTGGCTCTGTGCCGCCGGTCGTTGGATGGCATCAAGTTGAACTCGGAGACGATGTCTGCGAACGCGATCGAGGAGATGCTGTACTCGGAGCTGCAAAACTTGACGCTCGTGGGACTAGTCGGCATTCGCGACCCTCCTCGCCCGGACGTCCAGGGTGCTGTCCAGATCATCCGCAGGGCTGGTGTCAGGGTATTCGTGGTTACGGGCGACTTCAAGTTGACAGCTGTCGCCATTGCCAGACAGGTTCATGCCGTTTGCTCCTCTGCTGGATGAGTACATACATGCTGACACCCTGCATAGGTCGGGATCGTCACGCAAGAAAAAATCGAAACCGTCGCCAATATGCGCGAGTCGCAGTCCGCGAGGCAGTACGTAGGCGCCCTGCGTCACGAGATCAAGCCAGACGACGAGGCGGGCCTTCGGGCGCTCGTCATCACGGGCGAGGAAATCTCTGGGTTCGGATCAGAGGATTGGGACATGGCGGCTGGGAACTACAACGAGATCGTGTTTGCGCGGACGACGCCTGAGCAGAAGCTGCTGATTGTCGAGGAGCTTAAGTTGCGTGGGGATAATATCGTTGCGGTGACTGGGGATGGGGTGAACGACGCGCCTGCGATGAAAGGGAGTGATATTGGGATTGCGATGGGGAGTGGGAGTGATGTTGCGAAGGAGGCTGGTGAGTGGTTTGTTTTTCTGTCATGAGGTTTCGCGGGTTGATTGGTGTGCTCAATGGCAGCTTCTATTATTCTGCTCAACAATGATCTGTCATCGATCCCGGTCGCGATTGAGATGGGCCGGCTCGTGTTCGACAACCTCAAAAAAGTAATCCTCTACTTGATGCCGGTGCGTTCATGTATCAGGAGTGGGGTCTTCAACGATGGCTAACTTTTATATGCTATCAGGCCGGAACATACACGGAATTCCTGACGGTGTTCGCTAATGTCTTCCTGGGGATGCAGCTCGCGCTCAGCTCGTACCTTCAAGTGTGCTTCTCCATCACGAACGACGTGGTCATGTCTATCTCGCTGATGTACGAGAAGGCCGAGGCTGGTGGGTCCTCCGCTCCAACACAACTAACACACCTAACGCGTGTCGTAGACCTGATGCTCCGCAAGCCACGCAACGCCCGCACGGACCGATTGACGGACTGGCGGTTCTTCATCCAGATTTACCTCGTACGCCGCCTCCCATAAATACCGTACCATGCCTCACGCTGACCTGTTGACAGTTCATTGGGATGATGATGTGGCCGTGCGCGATGAGCATGTGGTTCCTGTACATGCACCAGCAGGGCCTCCGGTTCCACAACGTGATTCTCGCGTATGATAAATGGGCGGACGGCCTTCGGGGGCACACGATCGCAGAGCTGACGCACTTTGTCTCTGTTGGGCAGTGCATCTAGTGCGGGTCTCGCAGCTTCCTGGGTGTGGGCGTGGTGCTGATGACCGTGTTTTGTGAATGCACAGCTACGTGACGATGGTGTTCATGCAATACGGGGGGTTGCTGGCCGTGCGGAACCGGCGCGTGTCGATTATCCACTCAAACCCACTGTGGGGCCCGCGGAAGAACTACGCGGTGCCGGCTGGGATGATTATGACTGTGCTGATTGCGATAGTGAATTTGTATGGGCACGGGTTCCAGGTGAGGAGCTTGGTAGTTCTGCTGTGGGGTGGGTGGTGGCTGACGATTTGTTGCTTGGTGGGTGAGTAGAAAGTGTTCGCTACGGCGCCGATTCCTGGGATGTTCTGGGGGATTCCGCTGACGTTTGCGCTGGGGATATTGATTATGGATGAGACGCGGAAGTTGATTGTTAGACGGTACCCGAAGGTGAGGTTTTTCGTCTTAGTTGGATGGTATTGATGTGCGTTGCAGTCGATCATTGGGAAGATGGCGTGGTGAGGGTTGCCAACCACGTGTCATTGTGATCTAAGATCGATCGTGATCTAAGGGAATGAACAGCCACTAGTTGAATGTTAATCATAATAAAAGCTTGCATCTCCGACGAACAATAGCATCTAATCAGCTTATATTCACTCCGAATTCACACTTCACTTCAACCATGTCCCAATCTCTTCCAGTCGAATTGCTTTCTTTCATTTTCACAATCGCGACTCACACATCCTCCTCCTCTCCCGTCAGCGTTGACTCAATCCGCACGCCACTCATCCTATCCACCGTCAGCCATCGTTGGCGCAACGTCGCTCTCTCCACCCCAGCTCTCTGGACAAGTCTCTGCATAACTTCAGACGACATAGAAAACGACGTGCTCGACACAACTCACCTCACAACCTACCTCAAACGTTCCCGCAACTCTTCTCTAGACATCCTCGTCGATGCCCGTGACCCAGACTGGGACTTTACCGAACCTGAGTACGTCTCCCGTGAGCCACTCCCCGTCTTTCTCTCACACTCCACACAGAGTAACCCCAGACGTACAAGACCCATCCCCCACTTATGTCCAGCCCTTTCCCGTTCATCATATGACTCGCATCCTCACCCTCCTCCTTCCCCACATACCCCGCTGGCGATCCCTCTCCCTCCTCACAGATACCTGGGCTCCCATGTACGCCGCCCTTGCCCTCCTCTCCATCTCCCCCGCACCGCCACTCCGTCTCGAGTCCCTCACTCTCATGCGCTGCAACGAGTTCGCCGGGTACGGCTCCGAATTCCAACCAATCACTCTCAAAGAACCCACATGGCTCCCATTTGGCGGTGCCCTCTCATCAACACCACAATATCACGTCCTCCCAAAACTTCGCCACCTCAACCTCACAGGCGTACACATCGACTGGGTTTCCCTCCCGCGTCTCCTCCCAAGTCCAAACGCCACCAATCCACACGCAGGCTTACACACCCTTGAACTCGCCTACCACTCCCCCTCCGTCCGCCCCTCCTCCGGAGACTTTACCGCCCTCCTCCACGCTTCCCCGAACCTCCGCCAGCTCGCCATAACTGCCTCAGGGCCCCTCTACCCCGACCCCGAGTCCCTCCAGCTCGCCCCACCGCCGATCCCAATCCCTCTCCCGTACCTCGCCTCCGTAAAACTCGGCTACACATCAACCCACGCCGCCTGCAGGCTCCTCCGCACCCTCGACGCCCCAGGCGTCACCACGCTCGAGCTCGAGGACGCGATGCACCCGCTCGCCGTCGGCGCAGATGCCGCGGACTGGGATGCAGTATGCCTGCTGGCGTACTTGGCGGGGAAGGTGGATGAGACCGTTGGTGCGTCGAAAGACGGGGTGCACCAGCACGCCCACACGCACACGGAATCCACCGCTTCCCTCCTCGCACCGACGCCCACGCCCTTCCCTGCACTTGATGACATCACCGTCCGGTGCGTGCGCGCCAGCAAGGACGCGTTTGCCGCCTTCTGGACGGGCGGGGTTGCTGCGCACATCCGGCAGGTCGAGATCATCGACTGTGAGGGCGCTCTGTCGGGTCTAGGTGTGGAGGACGTCGTGCCGTGCCCGAAGATGGAGACACTGTGTTTGAGGGGGGTGAGTGGGCGGGAGCTGGGGTTTATGAGGGATATTGTGCACGGGCGGGCGACCGTTGGGGCTGATATCGCGTTGCGGGTGGAGGTGTATTTGGGCGAGGAGGGCGAGGGGGTGGTAGAGCCAGGGGGCGAAACGATGATGGTGGGCAACGTTGAGGTTAGGGTGTACAAGGTGCGGGATACGGAGGCGTTTGATATGGAGGCGGGGCATGGCGTGGTGGGTTGACGATTTGAGTTCGGTATTTTTATTGTTTACAAGTGCTGCGGCTCTGCCGGCGCTCTCGTCTCCTTTTTGAAGGGGTGACGGTATTAGGTGCACATAGTAATCGTTACAGCAATTCGTTGTGGGGATCACCTTCGATCAAGAGCCGGCTATCTGTCGACTTTCTCACTCTCGAGAGGGCGGTGTACAACTGGCCATGGGTGAACACCGGGGTGCGGAGGTTGATTACAGTCTTATCGAGTGTCAGTCCTGCGCAGCTGTCAAAGGTAGTGGCGTATGCTAGTCGCAGTGGGACGGTGTATTGTCCAGCTGGAGTGCGCGGGTTTGAGAACGAATCTGGTTCGAGGGATGCTGTGGATCTCGCCTAGCGCCTGTGTCCTGTTGTTGACGGTCTGGACTTGTACGAAGTGGTGGTGGAGTCTCGGACGATGACATGGCTGTTCTTTACTAATCCCTCTTGTCGACATGGTGATCGGTCTGCTTACGTTTGGTCCCAGGTAATAAACTCAGCATGCAGTCGTTGAATTTGTTGACGAAGGAGTGAGAAGACCTTGCAGTCCATGGAGATTGTTCGCAGCTTCTGTGCATAGGCCTGCCGGACAGCAGTGCAGGGCAACAGGCCGGTGAGAGTAGCGGAACGGGGCATTTGGTGGTCGTCAATTGAGAGGAACTGAGACAGGGGTATGGGGGCACTAAGGTGTGGGATTGGCAACGACTGGGATTTGCAGTGGCAGCGGGCGAGAGAGAGCGAGTGCGGTCGAGCACAGGCCGAGACAAACACATGGGGTAGATGACACCCAAGAAAGGGCGACTATAAGAATACTAGCTACAAGAGCTGCGGCTCTGCCGGCGCTCTTCTCTTTTTGAAGGGCGGGTGTTCACGGTATTTTAGGGTGGTTGACTGTCATGGTTACAGGAGGGACTTGTAAACTATGTTAGTAACTTCGTCATTGTCGGAGTCGGTCAGTACTCTGCTGTCGTTTGATGTTCGAACTCGGGAGAGGGCGGTGTAAAGTTGTCCGTGGGCGAAGACTTGTGTACGGAGGTCGAGTACTGTTCTATCTAGGGTGAGTCCTGCGCAGCTGTTAAAGGTGCACGCGTAGGCCAGACGCAGAGGGAACTGGCGCCGGTGGACGGTCCAGTTGGAGTGTGCAGGCCTGAAAACGAAGCGGATACGGGGGATGCTGTGCACTTCGCCCATCTGTTGTGTCCGGTTGTTTATGATCTGTACCTCTACGAAGTGTCGGTGGAGTTGACGGATGACGACGCGGCCGTTTTTGACTAATCCTCTGTCGACGCTGAGATTGCGCATAATGGTGCATACGCAGTTGGTCTTGAGGCGGAGTGTGTGGGGCGGGACTCCGTTGTGGTTTAGGAGGGCGAGATAGTCGGGCGACTCATGGAGGGGTTGAAGACATACGTCGTCGTTTTCGCGGATCTCGTCCGCGCTGAAGTACGTGTCTGCGAGCAGGGTTAAAAAATGATGTTGTTGTTGTTTCAACCGCTTACGTTCTGTGCTTGGCAGGAGGTCTAACATCTTGCTATTGAAACCGTCTACGAAGAGGTTCAGAGGGGACAGGAATGCGCACTTGATGCATGTGAAGACGTCGGTCCTGACGTCGGTGGGGTACAGGAGGTGAGTCTGGTTTTGTAGTCTTCTCCGATGTTGTCGACATGTTGGGTGTAGGTCAAGTCGGGTGCGCCCCGTATTGGGGTGGATAGAGACAGCTGTGTCATCTGTGGCCATAGGGAGGAGGATTTCACAGATCCTGATAGCGTCGCCGTCGGTCCCTGGCCGCTGACAACTGGGGCCACTTGCCTGAAGTCTCCGATGCCGATGAAAGGGATGCCGCCGAAGGCGGCGTCGATACCTTTTACTGAGCGACAGACGCGGTCGACACATTCGAAGGCGCTGACGTGGGCTGCAGGCAATTCGTCCCATATGATGACTGAGCAGGATCTGATGAGGTCGGCGCGGGCAGATGTGGTAGATATGCTGGAGGTGAGCCACAGATGTTCCTTCGGGAGAGATTAGTTAGCTGTTGTTTCGAGGGATTGCGTTTCAGACAAACTTCGGTCACCGGCACACGGAATACGTTGTGGGCGGTTCGCCCTCCTTCATACAGGGTAGCGGTCAGCGCAGTGCTACTGGCGATGAGGGGGATGAGTGTGCGACTGCGGAGATCGGACGCGAGGCAGTCGACGACAAAGGTTTTCCCCCTGCCGGGCTTGCCTTCGAGAAAGACAGGCTGCGAGACAGAGGAGGGGTCGCGTTCGTGTTGGAGTACCGTTTTTAGCATCTTGTTATAGACGGTGGCTTGTTCGGACTTCAGCTGTCGCCGGTGTTGGAGGGCGTATTGGCGGAATTCTTCGCGGCGAGGTTCGTATGCGAGTCTCTGCGCGAGAACCTCGTGGGTGATAGTTATGGCCTGTGGTAGGCCGAAGTCGGTGAGATCGCGGTCGTTTCCGTGTAAGGTGTCGGAGATGCGTTGTAGTGTGTGGTTGATGCCGATGTCAGTGGAGCGGAAGGTGACGATGTCGTCTTGGGCCAGCATGTGGCGAAAGTCATTCCACAGGGGTGATGCCGGATACCCTTCCAGGATGAGGCGGCTGAAGAGAAAGCGGAGTTGATGAGGGGTGTAATACGATGATATGGCTTCTAGCATCGTTAGTTGGCCTTCGTTGTCGTCATTGAAGAGGCCCGTGTGCAAGGCAGCCTCATGAAAGGTGGTGTAGGTTGTGCCATCGACGGTGAGAAGGTCGGCGAAGGAGCGGGCGGATTTATGGAGCAGGAGGCACCTGAGGTAGAAGATCTCGCCTGCGGTAGGGGAGAGGATCTGTAGACGGCAGGTTTTCTTGCCACGCGTCCGAGGGCAGACCATGTTGGTGACGACATCTGTGATGGGTCGTTCGTAGTAGTGAGGGATCGGTCGAGGGGTTTTATCTGAGTTGTATAGGACAAAACGCTGGTAGTACTGGATGATGGTGAGATCGACAAACGTGATGTCGTCGGGTCGGTGGAAGTAACGCATTAAGGGAGACGCAGAGGCTTTGTTAGGGCTCGCAGTCGAGTTGTACTTGGGGATATTGCCGTCGGGGAGATGAATGGAGACACAGTGCACGCTAGGTTCTTTGGAAGTGGTAGTGAAACCCATGAGTCGCCAGGCGCTCTCGGTGGCGCACAGGTACCTCGCTTCAACATAGTCCTTAGCTTCATTGCGAGGCTGCTCATTATCAGATGCTTCAGTGATGCTATACCGAGTTTGGTCGGGGCCCTTGTACAGATATTTGTACAGATAGGCGAAGACAGTTACGGTGAAGACGATGTCTACGAAGATGTGGCAGTCTAGTTCGTCCACCAATTCTGGGATGTGGGCAGCGATCCAGCGGTCGTCTTCGGTAGCGCGTTTGTAATGAACCCGTCCGTCGTTGTCGACCCATGTATGGTCTGTGAGCGGCTGGGAGAAGCCATAGATGCATTTGCCGTCTTTTTTTGCAGCGGCTGACTTCTCGAGTGAGATGGTTCTTTGCATGCGTCATGTATCGGATGATCTTGGCACGGAGAGCGCCGTTGTCGGTAGGTAATTCAGCCTTTATGATGATGTCAATCCTGTCCCTGGGGATCTCATGTTCGAACTGGGGAAAAGACCTTTAATTGATGTGATAGATGAATGTCAGCGAGGGCGTACCTTCACTATGATGTGTGCATGGGGTAAGCCTCGTTTTTGAAACTCGATGACTTTAATGATATATGTGATAGGTCCGAACCTTGTTTTTAGCAGCCGAAACAGACGACTCAGTCTGACTTTGAACGCTCTGATCACGACGACAGGGATATCAGTGGCGTTTTGATGGAGGTGTAGCTTTGAGGTGATTTCAGGCCATCGAGGATTGCATGTCATGGTTATGAATAGAGAAGGCGGTCCGTATTCAT
>QLPF01002188.1:0-12670 GCA_003314045.1 Hygrophorus pudorinus
TTTTCTAGTCTTGTATCTTTAAGGGAAGGCCAGTACTTAGTTGTATTTGGTGTCGCCCTGACAAAATAGTAGTTACTGTAACTAAATATCAGCCTCAGAAGCTGTCATATAAATCCAATGGATATACAAAGAAACCGAATAATCAGCCCTTCGTCAACAAAACAACTAATGGTTCAGCACCATTTAGTAAGGATCTAACCAGTCTAATCAACAGCATATAGCTGCATCTGGAAACACCCAGGCTCTAACTGCAAAGCCTAAGTTAACTGACAAGTCAAACTTGAGGTGTTACCGATGTAATGGTATGGGACACATAGTCCCCAACTGCCCTTATCTGGCACAACCGAGAGCAGCCGTAGCTCAAGTAATCGCAGATCAAAATGACGAAGACCCAACATTGGGTGAATCACCAGAAGGTGAACAGCACGATCCTGAGTTGTACTCGGAAGAGGACATGGAAGCCCACGAGATTGATCCTAACCAGTTAAATGGTCAAGAACATGTTGAGAACATGAACAAATACACAGGCAATAGCTCCGATGAATATAGTCCAAATAACATGGGCTATCAACCCGACAAAGAGGAACACCATGTATCCTCATATGCATCAGTGGTAATACCACTCGAACCTCAATACAAGGAACACGCATGCACAGCAACTACACTGTCTGATGCACCTCTTACAGTGTATAGGATGCGATCGCACAAATCATTACCTGGCAAACAGCCAGAAAGGAATTTTGAGAAACCGCTCTCACTCAGCGGATATATTTATATCAATGTATATAAAGTGCGTGTCCTGATAGACACTGGCTGTACCACTGACATGGTATCCCCGGACTATCAAAGCTGCTATGGGTGAAATACCCTTTGAACTGGAAAACCCAGTAGGTCTGCAAATGGCAACCCGAGGCAGTCGCTCTTGAATTAACTATGGCTATAGAGCTAAGTTAGAACTAGGCAAGTTCAATGCCGAACACTACATAGATGTAGCAAACCTAGACCAGTATGATATCATACTAGGATCAGGATTTATGTGCAAGCATAAGGTCATGCTTGACTTCAGAGAAGAAAAACATGCAGCATTTATAATAAATGGCAAACACCATGTCGAGCATACAGGCGACTTTGGTTCCCCAAAAGGGGGGAAGAAGCTAATACAGCTTTATAAACCACCAGCAATCAAAAAGAAAATAGAAGCTAATACAGCTCCTACAGTAAAAAGAACCGTAAACACGGCCATAACCCAAAAGGTTATCAAAAATAATATTGCTGGCAAAGGCAAAGAAAAGAAAACAGTTGTAGACAAACCACAGGCTATATCAAAAATGCCAATAAATAAGGCTAAGCCACCTATAACTGCACTAGCAAAACTTCACTGCAATGCGGTAGCGGGACCCAGCAAAGATCCAAGACCAAAGTGACTTGAGGGTCACAAAGATCCTGAAATAAAACCGCCCATAATGGATGGTAGGTCTACCGGCAGGCAGCTGTTAATAGACACGAAAGTCGTGTAATACTGATCCAGAAATGGACAGAGAGCATAAAGGATCTAATGGTCCCAGTTCCTCTGGAAATGCCTCCCATACAGGAAATTTTGCATGAAATAAATTTCATTGATGAAAGCTATAAGCCTTCATATCACATGCCGAGATGCCTGGATGTGCTCTGCCCCAAGCTAGTGGAGAAGGTAGCCCAATATGAGAAGGCTGGATGGTGGAAGCGAACCATGACAGATAGTGCAGCACCACTGTTATGCGTCTACAAGAAAGATGGACGGTTGAGAACCATGGTAGATGCATGCAAGCACAATAAAAATACCATAAAGGACGTTACTCCTTTCCCAGATCAAGACAGTATCTGTCATGATGTGGCTCGCAGTATGTACCGTACCAAACTGGACATATCCGATGTGTATGAACAAGTACACATCAGAGAGTCAGACGTGCCTAAAACAGCATTTGCTACCGTTTTCGGTACATTTGTGAGCTATGTAGTTCAACTAGGCGATTGTAATGTGCCTTCTACATTTCAATGTTTAATGACATATATATTCCGAGAATATGTAGGATGATTTGTCCACATATATCTGGATGATATATTCATATTCTCTAATAGTCTAGAGAATCATGAACAACATCTACAGCTCGTCTTTGACAAGCTGTGTGAAAGTCACTTATTTCTAAGTGCTAAAAAGTGGACTTATACTCCACGCAAATGGACTGTTTAGGTCACATAATTACCGATGATGGTATATTGCCTGATGAAGACAAACTGAATCGCATTTGCGAATGGTGAAGGGCCTTAGTGATCTGCACAAATTACCTGCGAAAACCCGCGGGTATTTTAGTAATTGGCATGTAGAACATTTTTGGGTGATCAGAACAAAAAAAAATTATCAGAAACTGTCAAGAAGTGACAGAGATATGAGAATTACAAGTTTTAGCATCTGGGTATCAACACTGATCTTACTGTGCTCTGATCTTTTCTCAAGGGTACAGAAAGTCCAAAAACCTCAAATTTTCATGACATTCACCTTGTAATCAGGGTGGTGCATCATTAGTTCTGAAGATTAGATGCTAAAACTTGTAATGCTCATATCTCTGTCAATGCTTGATGGTTTCTGATAATTTTTTTTTGTTCTGATCACCTGAAACTGTGCTACATCCCAATTACTAAAATACCCATAGATTTCCGTGGGTAACCCATGCACATCACTAGTGAAGGCCAAGAGATTATAATGATGTACAGCATTTCCTAGGACTAGTACAATATATAGCCCAGTTTATGCCAGATATATCTGCATATCCTAGCCCTTTATCGGGTATGATGCATAACCATTGGCCCTTTGTATGGGCACCACTACACGAAAAGTGTTTCGAAATGATACAAACCATTACTTGCAATACACCGATACTGAAGCTGGTGGATATGCAAAAGCCTGACCCTATCTAGGTCGTATGCGATGCCTCTGCAAGGGGCATTGGAGCATTCTACAGTCAAGGACTGGAATGGCACAAAGCACGCCCTGCTGGATTTCTATCCAAGAAATTTACACCAGCTCAGTGTAATTATCATATGTGGGAACACAAATTGATAGCCATATTAGAGGCTTTAGTCAAATGGGAAGATAAGCTCATTGGATGACGATTTATCGTGGTGACTGACCATAAGGCATTAACCTTCTGCAAATCAAAGATACACATGTCCAATAGATAGACATGGTGGTGGGGATTTCTATCCTGCTTCGAATATAACTTGGTTTACACCAAGGGAACCTTGAACAAGGTAGTGGACTCATTGTCCTGGTACTATATCACTGACCAATCGTCAGAATTACACGTGTTGAGCAAATACATCAATATATACACACAGATAGACCCTAGCGGGGACTTGACAACGGAAAACTGTAAGAAGGAGTTGTTAACAGGTTTCCCCGAGCCTACCATTGTAGCCACACAAGGCAAAGTAATAACTAATCCCGCTATACAACCAACTAACTCGGTGACAACTCACCTGGAGCAATCCAGCGATTTAATGGCTCAATTAGGCCAATATTACAAAGAGGATAGCCTCCTCAATAAAATAATTGCAGCTCCCGCACAATATGCAAACTATTGGCTTGACAGCCAAAAATTATACACGACCAGTCGTGAAAATAAGACAGTATTGTGCGTCCCAGACACATTATGGAAGGGGAGGAGGATCCCCGAAATAATAATTGATAACACACACAGTGTGTTAGGCCATATAGGCCACGATAAGACACTAAGATACCTGAGAAATTGGTTCTGGTGGCCCAAAATTATGTGCGATACGATTGTGTTTTGTGAATCATGCGGCAAATGCCAAATGATAAAGACCAGTAATCAGCACCCAGCGGGACTGTTACATAGTCTGCCGATGCCATGGGCCTCAGTAGGCATTAATTTTATGGGACTGCTCCATGAAAGCAACAGATATGACTACATAATGGTAGTCATATGCTGGCTGACTTCCATGCCCCTTCGAGCTGAATGGCGGCTGGATGCCGACCATGATCAATAATCTGATATTGGATACGCCCTACAAAGGCATTAAGCAATTCGCTGAACAAGCAGTACAGAACCTTGAGGCGGCTCATGATGCTATAATAGCTAGCCACATAACTCAGGCCTATCATGCTAACGCACATAGAAGGGACGACCCTATCATCCCTATAGGCGGTAAAGCCTACCTTTCAACTAAGAACTTAAACTTGCTGAAAGGCAGAGTCAGAAAGTTATTGCCCAAATTTATCGGGCCATATACGGTGCTTGACAGCAACCCTACAAAATCTACCTATACAATAGAACTACCGGATGAGCTCCGTATACAACACATCCACCCGACGTTCCATGTGAGCCCGTCGAGGCCCCATCAACCTAATCATGATGATTTATTCCCTAAGAGGGAGGCCGATTTGTTTTACAACTTCGGCGCAGACCCGGACCTTGAATGGGTTGTAGACGAAATAGTTGGCCATAAGTGGTCCCCCAAATTATCATTTAAGATCAAGTGGGCCTACAGTGATTACACCTGGGAGCCCTTAGCTGCAGTGGCTGAGCTATCGGCTCTTGACCGCTATCTTGAACTCCATGGAGTATCTACACCATGGGAGTTATCCCGGAACAAGCACTCTGAAAGTGTGACAAGTCACAACTGAGTGGATACCAAATACAGCAGTGTGGCAATTGCCTGCCAGATACGGCAATGTGGCAAATACCCACCAAACACCATAGCTGTGTGGGAACAAGGCTATGATTGTGGTCGCACAGACGCACACAAAGACAATGTGCAATTGCACAACCAAGTCGATGACTTGTATAACGAAGAGTGAAGGCTCAAAGACAAAATAGCCAAGCTAGAGAAACAGCTATTGGCTCAAGCTGACACAGTGCCCTCACAGGCTCAGAATGAAACGCAGCCCTTGTTGCAAGCTTGCATCAAGCTCCAGCCTCCTACCTCAACCAAGGGTAAATCCAGGGACTATACCCAGGCCAATATCCCCATTTTGTTGGCGACTTACCCTTGCTAGTGCTCCCGAAGTTCAGTTTGGTCTGGTTTGAGCCCTTTTTGGCCAAACTGGAAACTGAACTTGGAGTTTGGTTATGGAATTTCCAAAACCGGAACCAAAACTGATTGAAACCTTTTCAGCTCTTTGGCTTCAGCTCAATCCGGGTTTGAAACTGCTTGAGACCGACATTAAGTCCTAATTAGGAAATTTCAAACCTATTAATTATTTAAAATTTATTCGAGCTATCACCAACTACTACTTTACATCCCTGCACATCTCTACAACCTCATAAATGCAGTGCACATGTCAATTGACGTGTGTGCGTGCTTGTGAGGTGGTTTGGGGTTTTTGCAGGCAAAAACAAACCCCTTGCACTCTTTTGGAGAGCAGAGAGGTGGTGGATGGGCCTTGGGTTGTGCAGACAAACCCCTCATGCTCTTTTGGAGAGCAGAGGGTAGGGTGGAGGCAGGGGTAATGGTGGTGCCACATCACCTCTGTCGCTGCTCGTGTTTCCATGTGAGGATGTGGTGGGCCGATCTTGTGTGGGTGCTGGTGTGGGTGCACCTCCCACTCGCATTTGCATGTGAGGGAAGGTGGTGGTGGGCCGGTGGTACCACCCGCTCATTTTGGAGGTGTGGATGGTGGTATTGGTGGTGCCAATGGGGCCACATCGCCTCCCGCTCGTGTTTGTGTGTGAGGGAAGGTGGTGGTGAGCCGGCGGTGCTGCCAGCTCACGTTGGAAGTGGAGGTGGTGGCATTGATGGTGCTGAGGAGGCCACATCACCATCCACTTGCATTTGCATGCAAGGGAAGGTGGTGGAGGTGGTGATGGAGTGGAATCACCTCCCCACTCGTGTTTTCATGCGAGCAAGGGTGGTGGTGATCTGGCCGGCCGCTCACATTTTTGCAAGGGAGTGGGGTGCTGGTGTGGGTGCTGAATCACCTCCCCACTTGTGTTTGCATACAAGCGGTGGTGGTGGGTTGGCAATCCGGCCGGCCACTCACATTTCAGTCTTAGTTAGTATTGAATAAACAAAAATAAAAGGAAGAATATACCTTTAGCAGCTGAGGGTGGTGCATCCACCCTCAGCTGCATTCCCTGTTGTCACTCATCACCTGTCCCCTGTCCTCAGGCTTGCCATTGAGTTGGCCTGTGGCTGTTTGTTGGGGGTGTTCATGTTGGTGGTGGAGGTGGAGGGCGTACATGCAGGCCGCGGTTCTGTTTATTGTGTCACATGACACTGGTGTAGAGGTTGGTACTGAAAGTTGACGAAAAGAAAGTCAAAAAAAATGGAATCAAATTGGGGGAAAATGTGTATGAGTTTGTGGTTTGAACCGTGTTTGAGACTGTTCAAAAAGGTCAGCAGCCAGCTGAACTGCAAACTGGACTTCCGGTTTTGGTTTGCCAAATGTGGAACCTAAACCGAAACCGGCGGTTCGGTTTGGGTTTGAACCAAGTTCGGATTGGTTCCGAACCGAACTTTGGGAGCACTAACCCTTGCATTGATGATGAACCCTATGAGGGTATGACAATTTATCAAGAATTGTCTTTACAATACGAGGATGCTATCACTCATTCATTAGACCAGGCCCAACCAGGTCTGCTGCCCATCCCTATGCAGCCTACAGCAGGGCCATCTTATGCTCAAACCGCAGACCTTGCCAGGTTCATTGTTCCCTCCAAACTGGCTGACACCATTAGGGAAATAAAGTCATTGCCTAGTGGCAAAATCGCCTCATTCAAAGTCAAGGTGAAGCCGTCCTCAGTCATAGGGCCCCTATGCCTACAAGGCTATTCCAAAATGGCCTACCTGTAGCCTTAGGAGCCGGCAGTCACCTGTCATTATACCCCGACTCCTTGTGGAGAAACATTAAAGGCCCAGAGCTCTTTCCCACAAAGAAAGGCTCTTCAGCCCAACCTCCAGCCATTGGCCCTTCTCACCCCTCTTTCAGGGTACTCGCCAAAGAGGCATATAAAATTCTGTTTGACCAATGATTGCTCACCCAACGAGCAATAATAACCCTGGCATTGCAAGCCAAGGTGCTACCACCTGCAGGCCAACAAGCCCAATACCCAGTAGATAAACTGGTCATCAACTGTAACGACATGCCTAAGGCAATTTGTTGCGATGACAAAAACCAATATCAATCAGATGACCTAGCAGTATGGGAATTCCTTCAGGATGGCACACCTACTGGCTCTGCTCGCAGAGCATTCGAGCTTAAAGCTCTCGAAATACTTGGCAACAGCCAATACTTGGGCTTGGTCGCCCCAAACACTGTTCCCCAATTCTGGGAAGCTTGTCACTTCCCTGACAATAAACCTTTCGACGAAACTGTCATTGCCACCCACCATTACCAATGTGGGCTAGACACTACTGTCTACAAAACCATCTTCCGTGGCTATGCAAAACATGCCATCCTTGCATGGCAGACCCACTTCACCTGTGGATTCTGCCACTACCATGCCTGCCTCATCAGTATCTGCTACTGGCCCTACGGTATTGCTAGCCTGTATGCTAGCACCTCCTCCGGCTCACATCGAGAAACAGTGTGCAGAGCCTATTAAAAAATATGGCAAACAGCCTAAACAAGGTGTCAAGCCTATGACAGCAAAATACATTTGCACTGCTGCATCCATCGAGGAGCTTAATGCCCTCTCTGTCTTCCAAGACAACAAACCCATTGAGGAGATCCTTGACAATGCATACACAATATACGCCAAAGAAGGCGACCAAGACTCGGCAGATGAGCTCCTACCAGAGCCTCGTAATAGGTGCATCAAGCCTACTCCTGAGTTGCTGGAACACATCATCAATCCCGACACCCTCATGGGCCCATGCTAAATTAGCATCTTACTTCCTCTTAAAGGGGGGAAGAGTGTAAGGAATCTATGATTCCTTGTTACTTTCATTTATTTCTTTATTTGTTATTTTATTATTTTATTATCATTATTTACTATGGACACATGTGCCACAATGTACACACATACAAACATAACCTTATTACACCGTCTGCATCACACGATCTTGATATACAACCCTCATCAAAAGCACATATGTTTATTACCCAAATATTTAATTTGGATCTGTGAATAGTGCACAGTGAGTACACAGTCTTTAAATATCTCAATTCCACTTGTATTAGGGCTTTAACTAGCCCTACACAAGTTTATACTATGGTATAACCGCCAATAACCGCAACCTGTTGTAACAGGTGACAGTATGGCCATGGGTATAAAAACTCACAACCGCACCCGTACCTGCATGACCCATAACCGTGACACTGCGGGTTTTCCCATACCCCTGGACATCCCTATGCATTCATAGATGAATCCTGTTGATAAGTGAAACCGACAACCTGGATGTCAAGCCGGTCCCATAGATCATCCCAACATGGGAGTCCATCCCAATTATGGGATGTAAACCACTCAGTTACCGAGTGTACCCCTTTCCAGTGAGACACCACTTATAATGTCTTGCAATTCCAGGAATTGACTCACAGGGGTATCAGCCCTATTTCCTGCAATGATGTGGAAGAATATTCCGACCTCAGTAGTAGCATCCCGAGAAAAGAGGAGCAATCCCCCATAAATAGACGGACACTGGCTCCCCAGTCAAGACACTTGGATAGTGCGAGAGCACCCCCTATACCATTGGTATACAACTCGCCCACATGTAGGAAAGCGTGTATAGATGAGCTAGAAGCTCTAGATTACTGTAGGGAAGCCCAATACGACAGTTATCTAACTGAACTAAATCAGATGAAATCAGATTATGCTTTGGAAGAGTGTTGGAAGGCCAACAGGCAGCCAGCATCACCAGCTAAAACAGCTGTAATCACAGTAGTGCCAATTGGCCCATACATAAGCCCTCTTACTACAGGGGAATCCACACATACCTCCAATGTGTCTCAACCTGCTAGTCCACAGGAAATAACCACTACGGCTGCTAAGCAGCCCGAAATCAATTCCAGCAACAGAATATCATATAGACCAGTAGCCAATATGAACAAACTACAACCAGAAGCTATTTCAGCTTTAAACATAGAACATAAAGTATTTGCAAAGAGCAAATCAATAATGACTGGTCGATTAGACCAGCAAGCCCACCGACAAGGGGAAGAATCTGTTGAAGATTACCATAGACGGATAAGTGAAATCACTCAACAAGCCATCTATGATGAAATGGCTTTGGCCAATAAACAGCCTATGGCTGAAACTACTAAACATAGGTGACAAGAAGCCATTACTGCTTAACACATCTACGTTAATAACCAGACAAAATGTGCCTGTGTCCATAAGTGCAAATCGTGCTAATGTTCCCCATAATAGCATATTGCAGAACAGTCCTAACATAGGATTTCCACAAAGTCAAGGACCTCGTAAGTCATTGGTGACTTTTGCTACCAATTTGGTAGATACCACAGCCAGTATAAGCATGCACGGTCTTAACCGTAATGCTAAGCCAAACACATCTGTCATTAATGCGACATCAGAGCGAGTGATCACAATGATACATGCAGCATATGATGCTGCATACAATGAACCTCCTTGCTCAGTACAAGTGAGCAAGATAGGTTTAAAACTATCATTACCTTCTTATAAGGGCGAAACCACTCAAGCCAAGTTTGAGAAATATCTTGCAGCCCTACTAAGGCATTTAAATATATATCAGCTGCTAACTGCAGATACCAACCAATTGAGGGTAAACCTGCTTGGTACTACTCTCACAGTGTCACACCTGAAACTGGGTTTCAGTTATGTTACATAGAATATACCTTCAACAATATCCTCTATTTTACAAAGCCAATTACAACATCATACAGGATTGACAAGCTACAGATAGTCTATCACCATACCACATGACATAGGGGAAGGAACTAAATCAGGATATACTATGCATCACATGACAACATTCTACAAGAACAAACACAGGAATGATTATGTTACATCTGAAACTGGGTTTCAGTTATGTTTTACAGCAAAATATCACCCACAATATCCTCTAATACACAACACAAGTTATGCCACAATATTCCTATTACACAAAACAAGTTACAGAACAATATTCCCTATTGCACAACACAAGTTACAGATATTCTACCATTAAGTCACATGCCATATGGGAATGCATTACATAAACCAGGATAGATTATACATCACAAAACAAGACTCCACAAGGACAAATACAGGAATCTCATTGTTTTACATATATGGCAAGAACTGACTGCATTAGAAATTATTATTGTTCTGTCACCATTATTCTTAATTATTTTTATCTTCCATGGTTCATTGACCATTGTTCTACATATATGGACATCCTTATTGTTCTTTACCATTGTTCTCATATTCTTATTGTTCTCTTTCATTGTCCTGAACAATAGACAAAACACCATTGTTCTTTTTCCCATTGTTCTTTTCCCATTGTTCTATCTTTCTATTGTTCTATCTTTCCCATTGTTCCAAAGCAGTATAAAAGGAGCTCAAAATGTACAAACTACCCAGGCTACCCTCCATCTTCAGTAGACAGAGAATTTGTGTGTAATCAGTAGTGACCTCTAGTCAATCCAACTATCTGCTTGAGACAGTAAAACTCAAGAGTATTTGTGAAACTCAGTTGTGATACACATCATCAGTTACTCATTATCATTAACTACACGTTGTAGTATCATTCATTGACTAATCCACAAAGGATAGACCCAGTTATTCAGTATTATCATTGACTACACGTTGTAGTATCATTCATTCATTGTCTAATCCACAAAGGATAGACCAGTTACTTAGTATTATCATTGACTACACGTTGAAGTATTATTCATTCATTGTCTAATCAACAAAGGATAAGACCTCAGTTGCTCATTATCATCATTAACTACACCGTTGTAGTATCATTCTCAAAGTCTAATCCACGAAAGATAGACCTCAGCTGCTCATCCTCTGAAGTAACGAATACTTCATATTATTAAGTATTGACATTTATTCATTCAGGTTCCACGGAGAACTCACATATTCAATAACTCATTTCAGGTTCCACGGAGAACACAATCATTCAATAATTCATTCCAGGATCCACAGCAAACACAATCATTTAGATAATCAGTCTAAGTTCCACGGTGAACACAATCATTTAGTGAATCAGTTTAAGTTCCACGGTGAACACACTCATTCATACGACATTCCAGCATCATTATCAGCACACCACTTGGAGACTTGTATTGGTTACATTTCCTTCAAATGAACAACTAGAGACTGCCCGATCAAAGATAAACGAACCGGCACATCTAGACACAATTAAACAATTGTGTGACAACGGGTGCGGCAATAGAATGGTTTGAACAGACCATTGATACCAATGATGTCAATGCCGACATATGGACGTTTGACAATGTAGTACGAGCATTAAAAGAATGCTTTGTTCATCAATCCTCCAGCCAGGATGCAGCAGACAAGTTCGATGTATTAATACAGAACAAGTCTACTGTAATAGAATTCTATAATTCTTTATGAGCGTTTGCCCAACGCATGGTAGAATTACCAGATAAATATTGCATTAGAAGGTGATTCCTAGTCAGTCTAAATGACCATATATCCAACAGGATATTGGAAATGGCTATATGGCCAAACAATCTACTATAGATAACCTGCTAAGGATCACACAGCAGATAGAAGAAGCTCGGTCTTATGCAAGCCGAGGAAAATTGAGTGCAAACTCAACTAATACGAGCAAGCCCTCAACAAATAGCAGTAGCTTTACAGCTACCGTGACTACATATCAGCCTCAGAAGCTGTCATATAAATCCAATGGATTTATGAAGAAACCGAATAGTCAGCCCTTTGTCAACAAAATAACTAATGGTTCATCACCATTTAGCAAAGGACCTAATTGGTCTAATCAACAGCATATAGCTGCATCAGGGAACACCCAGGCTCCATCTGCAAAGCCTAAATTGACTGACTAGTCAAATTTGCACTTAGAGCAGTCAACTATACCCGCTAAAAGCGGACCAGCCGAGATTGACATAGGCCGCTCTTTGCGTGTCGGCCGACATCAGCTGACATTTACTATACACGTATCAGCCGATATTTACTAGTGTGGCTACTTGTGTATGGGCCCATATGTACCATAGTGGCTACATGCGTGTCGGCCCACATAACAAATATTATACATATCCTCGCTACCTGCGTGTTGGCCGACATATATTATAGTAGCTACATATGTGTCGGCCCGTATGAAAAATATTATACATATTCTCGCTACCTACGTGTGGGCCGACATATACCACAGTAGCTATATGCATGTCAGCCCATATGAAAAATATTATACATACCCTCACTACCTGCATATCGGCCAACATATATTATAGTAGCTACATGCGTGTCAGCCCATATGAAAAATATTATACATATTCTCGCAATCAGCGTATCGGCCAATATATACCACAGTAGCTATATGCATGTCAGCCCACATAACAAATATTATACATATTCTTGCTACCTGTGTATCGGCCAACATATATTATGGTAGCTACATGCGTGTCAGCCCACATAACAAATATTATACATATTCTTGCTACCTGCATGTCGGCCGACATATATTATAGTAGCTATATGCGTGTCTGCCCATACCAAAAGTA